>VDFB02145474.1:0-17792 GCA_007258455.2 Sequoia sempervirens
GATGCATGTCCCAATTATCATATTATATATCATAAACACCAAGAATTTGCAATAGAATTCCCATAATGTCATATCAATAGATATCAAATAGATCAAATAACAAAAAAAGGTGCCTCGTAAGGTTCTTCGTTATATTCCCATTATTCCATGTATGCAACGATTATTTCAGGTGCCAAAGTTTAGCTTAAATTTATGGATTACCATGCACGGAATAGAAGTGAGATGATTCTTCTCAATGCCTACGATGGTTCTACATTTAGGGACATGGAGGAAAAATAAAATGCACACTTTTAAAGAAGAATCTCATAACTTCGTGCTTTCATTGGGAGCGGATGGTGTCAATCCATTTGGAGAGCTGAGATCTATTTACTCAGTGTGGCCTGTTTTTGTTATCAACAATAATATTCCTCCATGGATGTCAATAAAGAGGGAGCACATAATGTTGTCAATGATTGTTCCAGGGATTTGTTTACATCAATTTTCTTTAATGTAGTATCATCTCATTTGTCTTATTTGTTGCATAATGACTTATATTTTTTTCATTCAATAGTCATTACATTAATTTATATATATTGCACTAAAATGGTTATAATAATTATGTAATGTTTATGTTCATTCAACTAGGTAAGTACCAAGTTAAAGATATTTATGTATATATCGAGCCTCTTATCAACGAGTTACTAAAATTATGGAATGGCGCCACTATGTATGACGTCTCTAGACCAATAGGATAAATACAATTTCAATTCCATGCAATGCTTGTATGGACAATTCATGATGCCCCAGGGCTAACACATTTTTGTGGTATGTTATAACATTTGACTACACTGTAACAATATTTAATTTGATGAAGTAGATATCATGCATGTTTTTAAAATAATCTATTCATTATATATAATTAAAAAAATTGACATATTTAATCCAATTATATATGATCTTGCAGGTCTTCACACAAAGGGAAAATTTACATGTCTAATTTGTGGTCCAAAGATGAAATCTCATCGTTCAACAAGTTTAGGAAAGCAGGTGTTTGATGAGTATAGGCACTTCCTCCATAGAAATCATAAGTATCGAACTACTGAAAAATATCTTTTCAATGGAAAAGAGGAGATTACATCAAAACCGCGAAGAATGTCACCTCGCTTATGGAAGTTGGAATATAATAGAATTAATCGTCAAGGTTATACATCGGATCAAATTGTTTATCTATCATATATGATATGTTTTGAATTTATATTTTTATATTGTGTTGTGTTTACTCATGTTGTAATTGACAATGATTGTCGTTGTTAATTTGTTTAACTTATATGCTTCATGAAGGTCGTCAAGGAATTAATGGCTGGCTTCCATAGGGACTGAAAAGTTATCCCAGACAATTTAGTAGGTTACAGTCCTATTATGAGTAGCTACAAATTGTGCATTTGTTTCATACAATGCATATCAGAAATAATATAATAGAAACGTTATCGAAAATATTGGATGGAAGGCATGACAAAGAAAAAATTGTCAAAATTTGTAGTGACATTTAGGAAGCCAATCATGCAATGAAAAATGTCATTCAATTAAATAGTGATGGAGACAAAATTAATATAAGTTCTCTTCCTTGGTTATTAACAGAGCAGCAAAGCAATGCTATAAAATAAGTCATACGAAAATTTTGATTTCCCACAGGATTAGGTACAAACATAAAAAATATAATAACAAAGAAAAGTGAATTTGAGTCAGGGATGAAAACGCATGATTGTAATACCTTCATTACGGTAATTATTCTAGTATATTATATACACTTATATAAGGCATGTACTTTTCAGTGTATTTAGTTTACTACTTTTGGAAAAATAATAAAAAAATTATTTTATAATTGTTGCAGTACATTCTACCTCTATCTCTCCTAGAAAACTTTGACAACAATGTCAAGAAAGTTATATATGATCTTGGAAAATACATGAGGTAAGTAGCGAGATTTGTTCAATTCATTGTATACATCTTATAATTTCCACTTGTTTTAGTTTTTATGTAATATATTGTATATTTTTGTTAAATCTCGTTAATATATTTGTGCCTTGAATCACTTGTAGATGGCTGTCATCTAAAGAAATCTATAAAGAAGATATAAATTATTGGAAAAGAAAAATTCCTCGTCTAATGTGTGAAATGCAAAAGTGTCTACCTTCAACTTTTTTCAATGCACAAGAACACTACCTCATACACCAAGTTGAGGAGATTGAATTGTGTGGACCTATACACACAAGGTCAATGTGGATGGTTGAGAGGCACTTGAAATTTTTGAAGGCTTTGGTTAGACAAAGAGCACATCTTGAGGGTTCTATGGTGGAGGGATATATGGTATACTGACCATGGTGTACATTAGTGAATATCTTCCTAAGTTTGCAGCAAAGATCCATGTAGATCGCATTTGGGATCCCAACTCCATTAACAAATTCGAAGGGGAGTACCTATTGGGGAAAGGTAGATTGAGAAAAGTGAGAGGTAATTATAAGATGGTCATGGAGATTAATTGGAATACATTTTACATATGGTTTTTATGTATATTGTACTTATTTAATTTTTAATCTTCAATATACATCAATTATAAATTAAGGTCGTATACTATGGTATTTAACTAATTATACGTCATTTGTGAATTTCAATTTTTTTTTATACAGTTGGTCGAGAGTGGGATGCACTACATTTGTACATCGCCAACAATCTTGATTGGATGCCGGCATGGATTGAATGATGTCAACAATCTGGTCGCACATTAACATGGGAAGGTGTGGCTTCATTGGTTAAAGGAGCTCATCGTAATGAGATTCCAATGTTACACAAAGGGAAATTGATTTAACATATGGTTTAAGAGACAAAAAGGTACGTATAAATATATTAATCACCCATATTATTTAATTATTTTCAAGTATATTGATGTATATATATGTTGAGATTATTTTATTTGCATACATTCATCCAAGAATAAATATGTTTATCAACTGATGATATTGCAATAATTTTTACATGTTTGACATATTGTAGGTGAAACACCACAAGGCTATGTGGTACAATGGTCGTAAATTTTGAATCAAAATATTGGATGACATGAAAAAAACTTGCGATTCTGGTATTTAACTGCAGTCTTTCAGGTGACTAATGTTTCATCTAGAAGTGACATACATCCAGAAGTCTCAGAAAATCGATACTATGGGATTTTGGATGATATACTTGAGTGTGACTTTAAGTCCTTCAGATTAATTATGTTTTTCGTCCTATGGTACATGCTACAATTGAATGAAAATGATCCTAAGAGAACTTTTATTGAACATGATAATGGATTTACCATGGTTAATACAAGGTTGATCGAGCGAGCTAGAAATGAGCCCTATGTTCTTCCAAGCCAATGTGAGCAGGTATTTTACTCAGAGGTTCTAGGTAAACCGGGTTGGTCATTTGTTGTTAGACATGATCCAAGAGGAAGGCCGGTAAAGTATAATGTAGTGGAAGAAGAAGATACCGAAGAACTAGAAGATGATGTAGATGATGATCAAAATCAACGGTTAGTTGATGATGTCCCTAACGAAGATGTCGAAGAGGAGGAACTAGATGATGATGATGTAGGAGTTAATGTTCATGAAGATGATATCCATGTGGATTCAATGACATTATCTAAACCGATATCGATGATGATGATGATGATATGACCAATCCTTACAATGTCGAACTGGATCGGATGATATAGACAAAGAGTTGGATGAAGAAGAAGATCAATGACATTGAAATGTATAAGTTATGTGATTATATTATCTATTTGATATAAACTTCTTGATAGAATTATATTTGACTTATGTGGTTACATAATTAATTCATGATATTTTTAATTTTATTCCATTACGTAATTAATTTAATGATGTACTTTTAATGTTTGAAAGGTCAAAAAATTAAAACATTTCAATAGTGATGTTAACAACCTTGAAATTAGTGTGTTTTATGTTTCATGTGATCATAAAAGATTAAAAAGTCAGTTGTAGAGGTGGTTGTTCAGTGGTTGACGTGTATGTTGGTTCTTTTTACAATGTAACTAGGTTTGTCTTCTAATCTACCTATGGAATTTCCAATTCCAATTGAAGGTAGCTTGGAGGACCTAGACCAAGTGACGAGCACTTTAAAAGCCTCCTACACTTCGGGCTCTGCAAGACCTAGGAGGGTGATCCCTTAATGTGTTTACAACCTCTGCACCATTATTATAAACAAAATTAACAATAGCAGATGATCTCACTTAATAGTTGGGTGTTGTCATAATAGTGGTTTACAATTCCTGAGATGAACAAATTTTAGCTGAAATCACATATTTTTAGAAAATATAATGATTTAAGCCTTAAAAAGTTCCATTTTAAGGATTCCAATTGAAGAGGGTTTGATCAAATCACCTTAGATCAAACCCCCTTGGATAGAACCTCTCTAGTTTTAAACCATACCTATAAATCATAGTCTGAGTCATCACAAATTGAATTGATTTGATCATTGATGGCCTCACTTGCTTGAGCCTACCATTGTTAAAATGACCTGATTTCCCCTGCTCATCAATTATATCAGGTAACAATGTGTTACCCCAATCATTGAAATTCTTCACCAGCTCCCTAATCTTCCTACTCAAGTCATCTGGTAAGGTCTGAAAACCTTGCAATGATTTTACTAACACATGAGTAGGCTTTAATGATTGGGGCCTATTATTTATATCAAACCTTGAGGCCTTATACATGATATCTAGATCACTGGCCCTAGGGATCCAATTTTCAATTATTGGTATCGCTACTTCCTGATCCCTATCAATATTCTTTATTGCTACTAACATCAAAGAATATAAAGAATGTATAGATAGCAATTTGCTATCAACCTTTTCATTTAAATGCCTCAAAATAGTAGTAACAATTTCCTTTTGCTTTAAGAGAGATTCCTCCTCACTTTTCTTTAATGATGCCTGCAATTCATCAATTTTTTGCAAGAGATGCTTCTTTGTAGGATTGATAGAGCACTCTGTTTATTCTTCAACTTCCTCTAAAGAAAGGTTGAGGACATGATTCTGACTAGGAGATCCTAGTGTGGAAACAATTGGAGAAGCAGGAGGCACTGACCCTGCAGTGGAAGGTAATGTACTAGTTCCTAGAGCACTTGATGTCTCCCCAATCTTCGTATACCTAAACCTCTCCACTTCAGTTTGCAACTCAACATTTTTCTGCTGCATCTTACTATACTCCTCAATCAAAAAGTTATATTTTTCCATTAAGCTCTTCCTCTCAGTGTCCTCCCTTTCAGTAGTCGTTTAGGCCAATTTGGCCACATTCACAGTCAAATTAGTGGTCTCAGTGGTTGAGGTCTCTGAAGCTCTCTTTATTATCAATCCTCCCTTGAAATTTGGATTAATATCAGAAACATCTAGTTTTCTCCCTTGTGGGGCCAATGCCCAAATTGCCAGAGTTTCATAATCCTCACTGAAAGAAAAGTTTTGCAATGTTGCCTTGACCTCTTCTTCAGAGTCTTGAAAGGGATTCTTAGACTTCATAATAGCATTAAAGGCTACTGCATCTGTAATGTCCCATTCAGGAAGAATTAATACACCATCCTGACTCACCAGTTTTCTTCCTTCTTCAGGAGTGATGTTCTTGAATTCTTCCATTAATTCAACTTTTACCTCCTCATCATTCTCTTGGTCTGACCTATCAGGCCTTAGTTCTCTTCTCTGCCTACATTTATCTTGATACTCTTCAAACTTCATCCTCCATACTAATTGCAAGAATACAAGAGTTTTTACAAATGTATTGTCATCTAGAAACTCCTTGCATGTCTCCATTCTTGCATCTTGTACACTTTTACCTTTCATATCTAAATCAGATAAAACTAATTCAGCTGGACTAGGAGGGGAAGGCATACCAACTTCCATGTCTTGATCAGTAACAATAATCTCATCCATCAGATCCTCCTGTGGTTGATCAATTATTTGCCTTTTAGGGCTTGGCTCGGATGGTGGTGATGAGGGATTTTCTTCTGGTGATGATTCTAAATCAATAATTTTGATTGCCCCAGGCACTTTGAATTTTGGACTTGGTTGTGGAGGCACTTTCATAATTTGTTTTCCTTTTCTGTCCACTTCTTCTTCATCACTGCTACTATCCTTTTTCCTCCTATAAATGGGCCACCTTTCCGTAGGATGGTATGCTGGCCTTGTTTCAATTGGTCTGGCACCTTGCTCTTGTACACCCAGACTCAATTCTAAATTTACTTTTTTTGTCCTCAATGTGCCCATAATTTCTTTGAAGTTTTCCATCAGAAAATCAATTTTCTTATGGTGGGGACTGAACTCCAACAGTGGATCATATTTTGGATCCATTTTGTGTACAACATCTAGTAGCTTACCATAAGCTATCCATTTCTCCTTGTTCAACTCCTGTCTATTCAAATCAAATTCATTTCTAATCAAGTCTTCAGGGAAATTGAACTCATGCACAAATTTTCTAGCTTTTATTCTTTTTCTAAAAAGAGCAAAGAAACCCTCAAGATGATGTTGCTGCTTTGGTCCACACCTCAAATGGTAATCATCAAAGAAATTATCAAAATGTGTCCAGCCTCCCTTTGAAAATACAAAATCAGACACCATTGTATAATCTAGGAAAAATGTTCCCTTACCCCTTCCAGTGAGGTTGTACTCATGAATACAACCTATCTTCCACATAACTTCTGCAAATCCCACTCTTGGTGGCACATTGTATGGCAATATATGAGGGGCTCCCTGAAAACTATATACTCTCAAGACAGTGCTGACTGGGTATGGGATAATGTCACCCCAGTTATGGTAAACCTTCGATTCTAGCTTCCTCTCCTTTGGCCTGAGGAAATCATGTAATTCCTCAGGGATCCTAGGTATATTCACCATTAATATAGCCCTTAATCTGGAAGTAAAACAATTATCAAATTGCACATAACTAGTGCTTTCCTTATTACAAGATAAATCTGTAGCCCATATCTGTACTGGGAATCTTTCTCCATCAACTGATTGCCTTAATTTCGTCCTCTCAGAGAAAAAGTCAGCATTCTTAAACAAAAACATATGCATTAGCATAGAATACCAAAAGAATTGAGTATCAGTATCATTGTTTTGTAGCTTTGACAACCCTTCATGCATCCTCTCAGCCAAGAAAGAAGCGAATTAATAGGTCATAGAGAAGTTAGGGTGTTGTATTTGCACCCCCATGAACACATAAGCAATGGACATTACCATACCAGGACTGAAACCCAAAAAATCACATAAAGAATAGAAAGTGGCTAGGAAATGGTTTGCAAAATAATTTAATTTGAAAAGTTCCTGGTCACTGGGGCTGATATGAAATTTTGAACCTCCTGCCCTAGCCAAATGGAGTGGAAGCAACCTCACTCTAAAAAGAAATTTCAGCTCTGCATACTCCTACTTCATTTCCTCAAGGTTGATAGGAACCAAGTCTTCACTCGGTTCACTCAAGTCAAAAATATGTTGGACCTCTTCTCTGTTAATGCTCAATAGAACCTTTCCATCATTGTCCTTGATTATCCATGTAACAGGGTCATATCTTGCAGCCACTATCCTAAGCAGGTCTACATTAGGGAATACATTTGGTACCACCAGCTTCCCCATATCATACATCCATCCATTTGAAAAAGGGTGAAGCAAATTCCTCTGTTTGTACCACAATCTGAACAATTCCAAGCCAGTGAGGGGAATCCTAGCATCAACAATGTTGGAGCAATTATACACTAACCCTTCCCCCAGGATTTTCCCTCGCATTAGGACCAATCCCTTCCTCCTATCATTCATTGAAAATGGAAATTGATCTAGGAAATCATCATACAAGTTTCATTTCAAATATTTAGTCTGGCCAGAATGTTGCTTGGGTGGTGCCATCTCGGACAAACTAGGGCTTCTTTACAACGTTATAATTCAGATAGCTAGGACTAACCAGAGATAGAAAATTATAGGACAAAACACTGCAATTTCTCACAACTATAATTAAACTATAACCCTAACACATTCATCAACAACCTCACAGCACATCCAGCTAATCCTTTCCCAAATTCAAATGCAAAATGACCGGGAGGCACATAAAATAAACTCACGGCTTTGTTCATAGAACTCCCAAATTTTGGCTACAGAAACTCGCAATTCTACCTTTGGCTCTGAAACTACTTCGCGAAATAGTTGAATGCTTTATGATACTGACCAAGCAAGAAAATTGATTTTATTATCGATCAAATTACGCCAGCAAGTGTCTCATCCGCCATTAAAGCTCAATTTCGCGCTGCACAAATGACTCCAACCATATTTGATGCAAATTTAAAATCGAGCCGTTGATTCTTCAGCTTGATCAAATCATCGACGACCACCTTCAAAACAAGCTGACACAATTGCCAACATGATGATAAGGGGCCCACCTTACCATACACTATGAAGGAATTCCTCGTGGCAGTTGCCCTCGATATCGCAATCCTAAAACTTTTGATCGTGCAATGGCGGGCAATCGTTGATCCTGAGCATCAATGATTTCATTCCTTTAACACAGTCGCCAACCATGTCGTTAACCTTCGAGCAGCTTTTCCAGTGAGATTATAACATATCCGTTGATTCAGAACATGTGTGTCTCGAGAACACTTTAGTAATCCACCCCATAATACATTTAAAGTCAGCTAATGTTTCCTTTACTCTTTAGGCTTCATCGGATGAGACACGTGGCGCCCGCCCGTGATTTTGCAATCAACCCAAGCACCATCACGGGATGGCAGGGAACGACTCAGATCACATGGCAGTTGGTCAACGATAGCGCAAATTTGATCCCTTGGATAGGACACGTGGCACTTGCCCATGATTTTGCGATCCTTTAATTCCCGATCACAGGATGGCAGGCACCGTTGATATCTGTAGGAAATTGATCAACGGAAACACTAAATCAACCCTTGCAAAATAAAACATTCATTAAAAGGAGAAGTGGGAATTACTAGGTGGACGAAAAACAACATAAGTTATTTTTTAAAAGATGAAACACGGGGCCAACTGAGACTTAGGAAATAAAACCCTACGGAGGAAATAAAGTATTAAAATCAAAGTTGGGTTTTAATTTTAATCCAGTGATGTAAGCCTAAGCCATTAACCCCAGTGGTCATGTCGCCGACGGCTTAGCCAAATCCTTTCATTAAATACTAACCGTGCAATGTGTAGGTTTTTCATATTCGAAGATATGGGAGAAGATCTTGATCGTACCCCACCAACTCGCAAACCTAAGGTTTCACCCTATTATTTGGCGCGAGGTCAGCAAAAGGCAGATGTGTGTCCTATATGGAATGTGGGGCCCAATCTCCACTATTGAGCTCATAACCCATGGTTTTAGATCAACAACCAAGATCAAAAGCTAATGTAAATATTTGTTGTTCCCTGCTAGCTCACAGGAGGAAGATGAAGGTTGGTTAAAAGCCCCGAGGTCAACGAGATTGCAATGCGTAGCTCCAGCCGTTCAGTTTGCAAAATACATAGGACCTGCCGACATGGTAGTTGATTTCCGAGATGGATTAATGTTATTGGTCATGAGGAAGGTGAACGATGCTTTATTGGATGTCAAACTGAGTTAGCCCGAGTTTAACCGTTTGATTTGCCAACTCTTCAGGAGATCAATAGGCAGTATTCAAAGTTGGAAAATGACACATGGTGGTCATTTTATCATAAAATTGGTGAAGCATTAATAAATTATTCCTTCCTTGTGTAGTCACATCGATCTCAATCTATGTGAAGATGTTGTTGTTGGCAATCATGAAGGGTGATCTGTGGATTCTCATGCAGCTCTAGTTAAACGGTGACAATACATACGCTGCCAAATTGCCATGTTTGCACATTCATTTTTACTAAGCATTGATGAAGGTTGCCATTACCTCGCACAATAAATACAAGAGGAATTAACTGGTAATAGTGTCATTCTTGTAGCAGTTAGAGCACTTTGTGGGCTAAGTCTAATCAAGTTTGAGTGCTTGTCTGACAAGAGAAAATGAGTAAGTCAATAAGGAGGTATGTTCGTTTGAGCTCACAAAAGCTGGGTCCTACTATTCAGGAAGGTGCTTTGGTTGACAAGCCCCGGCTTGTGCCCACTAGATGCAATAGAAGGTTGCAATTCCAAGACATTGCTGCTCAACTGGTAGATGACAAAGGAAAGCAATCGATGTGCTCTATTACTAGTGTCAGTAGGAAAATAAGGTATGGGCATGGCTCCTCTGGATGCCAACACTTGTCCATTGACCTTACGAGCAACACTTCTGATGATGTAACCGAGACCGACTCTGACTACTATTGGTATTTACCTTGCTTCAATCACGGTCTGTCCTATGATGAGGAAGTGATATTTGTGGTGCCATTGGCTATTAAAACCCCAAGCGGATGGACTAGAACTGTATTGGGCAAGGACAAGAAAGAAAAGGAGGCTGAGGGTCTACCGTATTGGGCAACAACTAAAGAGGGTATGTATACCAGGGTCTAAGTGTTGGTAAGGGAAGGGTGGCAGGTAAATAAGAAGTTGTTGTGGTGCCTTCGTGGCAATTTGGTTACCTAGTTTTTTTGCGTGGATAGCGACAAAGGGGATTTTGATGACAATTTGTGTTCCCTTTTCTGATGGTAGTTACAACTTTAGCTTTCCCCAGTTCATGCACTATGTTTTGCAGATTCAACATGTGGGAAGTTTGAGAGAATGAAAAGTCAAGCCTTGTGGAGATTTGTTCCGATGAAAGTTGTTGGGCGCTCTGTTGCTCCTTGTCATATAAAAAGGGAATTCAAGGATCATTTGTAGGGAGAGGGTGAGTAGAAATCTCTAGCTAGGTTTGAGTTGAATATATGGGTAGAAAGATACTCATTATCTAATGAGGGAAGTGATATTTGTGGTGCCATTGGCTGTTAAAACCCCAAGCGGATGGAATAGAACCGTATTGGGCAAGGAAAAGAAAGAAGAGGAGGTTGAGGGTCTACTGTATTGGGAAACAACTAGAAGCGGGCGTGTATACTAGGGTCTGAGTGTTGGTAAGGGTAGGTGGCGGGTAAATAAGAAGTTGTTGTGGTGCCTTCATGGCAATTTGGTTGCCTAGTTTTTTTGCATGGATAGCGACAAAGGGGATTTTGATGACAATTTGTGTTCCCTTTTCTGATGGTAGTTACAACTTTAGCTTTCCCCAGTTCATGCACTATGTTTTGCAGATTCAATGTGTGGGAAGTTTTGAAATGAAAGTCAAACGCAATGGAGATTTTGTTCAAATGAAAATTTGTGGTGAAATTACATTTGAGCCCGAAGCTTGTTGCTTCCTTGTCATATAAAAGGGAATTCAAGGCTCATTTGTAGGGAGAGAACTGATGAAATCTCTAGCTAGGTTTTGAGTTGAATATATGGGTAGAAAGATAGGAATATAATATATAGCCTATTTTGAGTTTTGGATGAATATATGAAAATTATCTTAAATTTTATGCAAATATGACTTATAAGCATGAATAAACGTATAATTCTAATATATTTTCTCTACTTATGTGGATTTGAGTGAATTTTGAATGAAATGTTAATGATGTTGTCATTCTTCTTTTGAGAATTTGTTCAATTGTGTGTCTATGTTTTTGCTTTGATTCAACAAAATCAATTAAATGCTTAAATGGAGTCATAAGTTTACAATTATTTACAAAGGATTTGATAAGTAGTAATATATCAGAGAATTGAGCTCCATAATGCAAGGTATTATATGAGTAGTCTATTCTATTAAATTCTTGGGTCATTTCTGCTAACAGTAAATGGGTAACTAAATATTTAACTAACGAAGAATAAAAGAATAATATGTAAATGGGTCACTCACTCACTCCCTCTATCTCTCTCCCCTTAACCCTAAACCCTTAACCCTTAAGCTCTAAACCCTTAATATTAGGTGTGTATTAAAACATTATAAAAGTATAAATTTTTGGAGTTCTATTAGGAATTGAATGATAAATGGCGATGAATGGGAAAATCTAAGGCACTTTAATATTTTCAACTAAAAAGTTAGAGTTCAATTAGGATTAGTGTTCACTTAGGGTTAGGTTTAGGGTTCAATTAATGTTCAATTTGGGTTAGGATTGAGGATGAGGTTGGGGTTTGATTAAGGTTATGAATTCAATAAGAGTTCAAATAGGGTCAAGGTTAAGGTTAGGGTTGGGGTTAAGTTCAATTAGGATAAGAATTAGTGTTAGAGTTAGGGTTAGAGTTCAATTGTAGTTCAAAGTTAGGGTTATGGTACAATTAGGACTACTATTCAATAAATGTTCAATTAGGGTTAATACTTAATTAAGGTTAGTTTTAAAGTTCAATTAGGGTTTGGGTTAGGGTTGGGATTATGAATCAAGTAGGTTTGGGTTAGAGTTTGATTAGAGTTAGGTTTAGGGTTTAGTTAGAGTTAGGGTTAGGGTTAGGGGTAGAATTCAATTATGCTTAGTGGTCAATTAAAATTAGATTTAGTGTTCAATTAGGGTAAGAGTCCAAATAGGGTTAGGGTTTAGCTAGGGTTAGGATTAGAATAGAATAAAGTTTTGTGTTTATTTATGATATCTAGAATTTTAGTATAATTTTAGAAAATGAAATGATTTGGACACAAAGCAAAAAAATAGAAAAGTTGATTTTATATAGATCTTATTTCTTAATTTATTCTAAAATTCTAATTAATAATTGTTTAATTAATTTAAAATGAATATTTAATTTAATTTAATATAATTGTATTAGATAATTAGTAAAACTAAATAGATAATAAATATTTTATGGATTTTAAAAATTAGAATTTAGTTTAATTTTATTTGTAATGTCAAATATTAAAATTTTAGATTGAAATACTTAGTTGATTTTAAAATATTTATAATTAATGTTTAATTTATAAACTAATGTTAAGACATTAATAAATATAACCCTAATAATATATTATTAGGATTAGGGTTCAGTGTTAATTATTAAATTAGGGTTATAGTATGGTTCAATTGTGTTAGGGTTTAATTAGGTTTAGAGCTCATTAAGGGTTATGGTTTAAATATGATTCAATTGGGTTAGGGTTCAATTAGGGGCTAGGATTTAGATGGGCTTAGGGTTAGGGTTAGAAATAGTGTTTAATTAGTCTTAGAGTTAAAAATAGGTTCAATTAGGCTTAGGATTAAAATTACGATTCAATTAGGGTTAGGGTTCAATTAAAGGTATGATTATATTTCAATTAGGGTCATGATTCAATTATGGTTA
The DNA here is from genome assembly GCA_007258455.2 of Sequoia sempervirens. NCBI lineage: Eukaryota > Viridiplantae > Streptophyta > Pinopsida > Cupressales > Cupressaceae > Sequoia > Sequoia sempervirens. The sequence continues at coordinate 13,278 of VDFB02145474.1, forward strand.
GGGTTTGGTAAATTATACTTATCACATATGAGAGTTTGGGGATCTGACTAGGATCTTAGGATTTAATTAAGCTCGAGTTAAGGTTAAGGTTAGGGTTTTAAATAAGATCAAAGGTTAGGGTTAAGGTTAAGGTCAGGGTTTTATTAGGGTTATAATTAGAGTTAAAGTTGTCATGAGAACTATGGAACTAGTGTTAAACTAAGGATTATGAATAGCATTAGAATTATGGTTAGGGTTAGAATTATAATTAAGATTATAATTAGGGTTAGAATGAGAAGGATTAGGATTATAATTATAGATAGACTTAGGGTTGGTACTAGCATTAGGGTTAAGTTTAGGTTAGGTTTACCATTTAATTAGAGTTGGGGTTCTAGGATAAAGCTTGGGTTCAATGATGGGTTAGGGGTTCAATTAGGTTTAAGGTTGAGTTAGATTAGGGGTTATGATTCAATCTCAACAATAGAGTCTCACTCTAACTCTAACCCTAAACTTAATAAATAAAAACTAATATTGATATTTTTAACCCCAACCCTAATAAATATATATTTAACCCTTACTTAACTCTATAACTAAAAAGTAATTCTAATCTTGATAACATTTATTAACATAGATCTGCTAGCATATATATGTATTTATTAATATATACAAAATGCCCTTCTCCTCCTAGGTGCTCTCCTCCTCCTCCCTCTGTCTCTCCTCACCCTTAAACTCAAACCTTAACCCTCCCTCCCTCTATCTCTCCTCTCCTCCTCTCTCTCTCTCTCTCAAAATTATCTTCAATGTCTTTCTCTCTCTCCTCTCTTGGGTCTCTCTCTCCTCCTCCTCTATCTCTCTCCCTTAACCCTAAGCCAGCCTAAACCCTTAAACCCTCTGCCCTTCTGTGCTCTCTATCTCTCACTCCCTCCTCTCGTCTCCACTAAATCCTCATCTCTCTCCCTTTACCCATAACCTAAGCCCTTAACCCTTCCAAACCCCAAACCCTTAAATCCTCTACCCTCACCCTCCTCTCTCTCTCTCTCAAGTCTCTCCCTCCTACCCCCTCTCCCTCTCTCAGGTCTCTCTCTCTCACTCACTCTCTCTATCTCTCTCCCCTCTACCCTTAACCCTAAACCTTAAGCCCTTAACCATTTAACTCTAGACCCTTAAACCCTCTACCTCTATCTCTCTCCCAGTACTCCCTCCCTCCCTCTCTCTCTCTCACTCCTAGGTCTCTCCACTCTACCCTTAACCATTAAATCCTTAAATCCTCTACCCTCTATCTATGTCCCACTCCATCCCTCTCTCTCTCAAGACTCTCCCTCCTACCTCCTGTCCCTCTCTCAGGTCTCTCTCTCTCACTCACTTCCTCTATCTCTCTCCCCTCTAATGGAACTTTATATTTTTTCTCCTTATGTTCCATTCCTACCCTTCTTGGTGTTGGAATTTTCCTTGGGTTGGTGGTTTTAGCTTTATTTTCATGTAAAACCCTTGTGTTTATTTTACACCTTGGTTGGGATCTATTTCGATGTTACTTTTTGAGGGGTTTTAAAATGACTTATGTCCTATTGTTCCATCTAGGCTAAGTCCCTTTTTTTTAATATTTTATTTCCTTTGCAGGGTTTTATTTTCCTAAGTCTCTATTGGCCCCATGTTTCATCATTTAGAAACAATTTATGTTGTTGTTTACCATCCACCTAGTGATGTCCCCTTGTCCTTTTAATATTTTTTTTTTGTAGAAGGATGAAATTTGCACGACCGTTGATCAACTATCATTTGATCTCATCTGCTCCCCTTCATCCCGTGATGAACCCACCACACCACTTTGGTTGATCACGATATCATGGGCGGGTGCCACATGTCCTATTTGGTGAGGTCGAAGGTGATAAGTTTGGTTGACCATCGATCAATTGTCATCATATCTTAACGGTTTCTCACCATCGCATGATCAAAAGTTGCAAGGTTTTTACTGATCGTGATATCACGGGCGGGTGCCACGTGTCTCATTTGATGAAGCCGAAGGAATGAAGGAAATACTATGGTAAATTATTCTGGCCTTAATACATTAAAAGGAAGGTTACTAAAGTGTTATTGAGGTGCACATTTTTTAAAGTAGCGGATATGTTATAATCTTGATGAAAAAGCTACTCGACGGTTAATAATAAGGCCGACGACTGTGTTGAAGGAACAAGATCACAAATGCTTGAGATCTATGGTTTCCTGCCATCATGTGATCCAAAGTTACAAGATCTTTACTGATTACGATATCGTGGGTGACCGCCATGTGGACTTCCTTGGAAACGTACTGTATGGTGGGCCCCTTATTGCCACATTGGCGATTGTGTCAGCTTGTTTTGAAGACGGTCATTTGATGATTTGATCTAACTGAAGGATTGACGGCTAAAATTTAAATCTGCATCAAATATGGTTGGAGTCATTCATGCAATGCGCGAGTAAGCTTTGCTAGCAGATGAGACATTTGTTGGATGATTTGATCATCCATTCTTTTAAATTCTTTGGTAATTTCTGCTAACAGTAAATGGGTAACTAAATATTTAGCTAAGGAAGAATAAAAGAATAATATGTAAATGGATCACTCACTCACTCCCTCTATCTCTCTCCTTAACGAAAGTGCACTAGGCATAAGCCATGTGGATTCCCGTGCCTTTTTTTATTCTAGGTAGCCATTGCCCCACTATACTACTCGTTTCCAAGGAGATCAACGTGGTGCCTACCTGTGATATCACAATCAATAAAGACCTTGCAACTTTTGATCATGTGATGGTAGGAAACCATGGATCTCAACCATCTACAATCTTGTTCATTCAACACATTCGATAGCCTTGTTATTAACCATCGAGCACATTTCTACAGAGATTATAACATCTTCATTGATTTAAAACATGTGCATCTTATAACTGCTTTAGTAACCTGCGACATAATGTACTAAAGACGCATCAAAGTATTTATCATTCCTTTGGCTTCACTGGATGAGACACGTGGCACTCACTTGTGATATCGTGATCAACAAAGACAGTGTTGTGGGGTCATCGCAGGATGGGGGGAATGACTGAGATCACATGACGATTGATCTATGGCCATGAGAACTTGTCCCTCTACAAAATAAAAAAAATTATTAGGGGAGAGTTCCCAATAGTCGTGCGGGGTCCAATAGTCACGCACTCAGTTGTGATGATAATACCCAGTCTTACCACATATTTATACTATATATTGTAAATAAACAGTCCAAATGTAAATAAAGAAAAAATCAAATGTTGATAAAAAATGGACCCATACTTGAACACATGAGAACCTCTAAATGCTATATGAAAAAAAAAATACATTCATGAAGAAGTGAAATAAGTATTTTTGTTTCAAATAAAATATCACAACTCTCCACTATAAGTATATCATTTCAAAAATAAAATGCTCATTTAATAAAATAAGACACTCATTTAAACAAGTATTGTTATCATAGTGAAAAAATATTGTTCTTATGTGTACAACAATTGGGGTAGTAATGTACAAGCATTGGATAATTTTATATTAATAGTTTATCCTATCACAAATATAAAGGTGAGCACAATAAATAACATGTATTTTCCCATTAAATGTGAAGGATTTTCAAAAGTTTTAGTGTTCAACTATTGGTCCATTTTTGTTCAATATAAGTTGTATTTTAAATATTATGTGTTGTTTTATAACAACAAATAGATTTTTTGTCTTCAACTATTAGTCCATATGTGTTGAATATAAAGGTAGAGATATCAAAGATTTATGGTTATCAATAAGTATTTGGTCCACTTAGGTTGTATATTAATTTTAATTTTAAATAAAATATCATATTCTACAAGCAACAAATGATTTTTTGGTTCAACTATTGGGGGTTCCATGATTAAGTTTTGTGAACCTTTAAAAAGTAAAATTTTAGACACTTCTCAAAATATATACCAATGTGGCAAGTTGCATGATGAGTCATGCCTCCAAACCTTAGTTATAGATAAATAAGAGACCAGTCTACATTTCAAAAAAAAAAAAAGGTTCTATGATATTCCAGTCAATTGCTACATGATGAGAAAGTTAACCTACATGACTACTGGGCCCTCTCCCCTAAAGGAATAAGGGGACATCACTAGGCTGATGAAAAACAATGATAGAAGTTATTTTAATGAGGGAACACATGACCAACAAAATACTTACGAAAAATAAAGTCACGCGAAGGAAATAAAATGATAAAACAAAAGGGGGCCCAACCTAGATGAAGCGATGGGGCTTAAGTCATTTTAAAGCCTTCCCAAAAAGTAACAGCCAAATAGATCCCATCCAAGGTGTAAGATGAACAATAGGGTTTTACATGAAGAAAAAGGTAAAACCCCAACCTTAGGCTTTTCCCAAACACCATAGATGACCAAAGACACAAGGCAGGATAAAATAGAACACAAAGAAAAAAACTTTGAAGTTTGATCACTACCCATAACCCTAAACCCTAAACCTTAAACCCCAAACCCTTAAACCCTCTACCCTCTCTCTCTCTCAAGT
>VDFB02145475.1:0-18045 GCA_007258455.2 Sequoia sempervirens
TTGATTTTGTTGAGGCTGATTTGGTTGAGGATTTTCCTCCTCTTGTTGAGGATTTCCTACAAATTAAAAAAAAATCATTCATTTCTAAACAAACAAAAAAAATCAATTTAAAACTAAAAAATTCATAACAAATACCAAACAAAACTTACTCTTGCATCTCTTCGTCGTTGTGGTGCCATATTTGTGAAGAAAATCGAACTCAAGTTGATCAAATGTGAAGAAATCACCTCCTCAACAACGCGAGCGCGTAATGCAGGGTTTTTGGCCGCGGGCGGAGATGAAAACCAGTAAAAAGCAAATGAAGAATGTTCACTTTTTTTTTTGCTTTTAAAAAGCCATAACGCGTTCGTGTTATAACGCGAACGCGTTATGTCTCATTTTTCACTTTTGTGGCCACAAAAGTGCGACCATCTTGGTGCACTTACCCTCACTTTTTTTTTTGGTTTTAATATGTCATAACATGAGGGTGTTATAACACGCTCGTGTTATAATGTACTCGCATTATAATGTGCTCGTGTTATGGGTTCATTGTGGCTGAGCCTTAGGCTCGACACACCAAGCCATAATGTGCTTGTGTTATGAGTTTTCAAAACTTTTTTTTAAAAGTGGCCACAAATTGGCTACCCATCTCCATGCACCCGCCCGGTAATAATATACAATACTTCTTATGGAGGAAGCCACTTCATGCTAAAATTCCAAGAGATCCCAGATATAATATAATCCTCATCACATATCCTTAGAATAGTATTCACCTTCTTTATATATACCTCCTAATAACATAATGGATGGATAAACCACTAAACACATGTAGGCATCCTAATTACCTAATATAATTAATTACTCGATATAATTAACTTAAGGGATGTGTCAACATGCTAGAATATGCATCCACGCATATACAATATGATATCATATCCCTAGATACGTAATAATGTGGCAAATAAATCTTGGTAGAAGCTTCACATCAAAATATAAGTCAATTAGTAGGTTTTCATAGAGTTGAAGGTGGAGAAACAAAAGTTATTCATTGCCTAAATCTCTTCAACAAAAGATTGGTTACATGATCTAATTAAATTTATGCTAAATAGGACTAAAATAGATTCTAAATCATTTTTAAAATAAGTAAATTGGTTTGTAGAATGCCAAGATTGGCATGGTGTGATGGTTGAAAGGCAGTGTTGTTCTTGCCACCAAGGATCAAACCCTGTTGGGGTGGCATTGTTGTGTGGTTATATTGGGGATGAGGTCCCTTGTTTGTGATTTCACTGGTTCATAACTCTGGGTCAAAAACGTTTACCCCTTAATAAAAAAATGGTTTGTAGAATAAACTAATTAAGATATTAATATATCTTTTAAACTATAAACAAAAAGATAAATTCCAGCCTAAGTTTTGGTACATTGGTTGGGGTGTTACTTGGTGGCCCAAATAAAATGCTAACTAGGACTAAAATAAATGCTAAGGAATTTAATAAAAAATTGGTTTGTAGAATAAACTAATTAAGATATCAATCTATCTTTTAAACTATTAAACAAAAGATAAATTTTAACCTAATTTTTGGTGCATTGGTGGGGGTCTTCCACTTCATGTGACTTGATCCTTTGGCCATAACCTAAGCATGTTTTCTAAGTGAATAAACCCAAGAATAATGAAACATTTAATCATGTAGGTTATAAATTTTACGTATGATTTCTAATTAATTAGATAATCAATATGAAAACTTGGACTATTGACTCTAAAATTAGTACATGTTGATGGTGAAGTGTTTGATTATTTGGTTCTTATACATAATTATGAATAAAATAAGTGATGATAGGAATGCAAATCTTAACCCTTTACTACTTTGAGCATTGTAATAGTCATAGTTTAGTTATTTAGCCTGAATGCTACATTTTGTAGATTTATCCCAAATGCATCACATTAAGTTATAATATAATTAGTTTATCTTAAGTAAGTAAATTTATTCAATGCATACATATATGTATGCATAGGTAAAAAAATTCTACTTTGTAATCTCAACCTTATGTTATTACATTCATTTTGATGGCCATCCCTGAAGACTTTATTACGACTCATTTTATCTATTTTCTAACCTAAACCCATCACTGAATTGTATTATAACCATTCATAAGCCTTTCTAATCACAAAAATATATCCCAAAAATTATGGACCCAAACTCAACTAAAAGGATCCATATGTACCTCAAATTCTTGTGTCTTGGACACACATACACTCTAAACATTGGTGTCTAGGTTCACTTTGAAAATTTTGAATTTTAAATGAATTTATAACCTCGATTCCAAGATTTCCCTAACATTTTTTCTAATGGTCGTCTAGACTTAGGAGTGAGAAAAATTGATAATCACTCTCATTTGGGGATAATAATACACTTTACTCATTCTATACTCCTTTAATACCTAGTTTTTCCCTCTAATGAATGATACTACATTTTCAGATCTCAACCATCAATTTGCACTCTTCCCTAGTTGAAAATCTAAAGATCCTTATAGTTGTAGCTCCTTCTTGATCACCATTAGTTAATTCTTGGATCCTTGTATTTCTCCTAATCTTCACCTACACTCTCTAAAGTTCATATTCCACTTCCCATACACCAAATATTCCATTGTTTCCAATATCTCCCCTCCAAAACCCTTTTTGCAAGCTCAACTTGTCATGATCATCTCCTAAACATATTGATGACATTCTATGGTTCATCTTGACCTCCATTGCCAAAGCACACACAACCAAAGAAACATATCTCCTCTTAGATATTTTAGTAATGGAAAAACCTTGCACATATCACAAACATACTGCATAGTAAGTACATACTCAAATATTTACCAAGACTATTATTGAGACTAAAATATCATCTAAGGCAATGACTATGCTAGTTTCCTAAATAGCAAAACCCAAATTTTATCCAATTTAGATATTTACATATCAAAACATTGCATTGAAGAAGTTTTTAGAGGTGGGGCATAGTAGATCAGAGTAAGAAAATAAAGATGATCTAGTTTTGAAAGTTTTAGAACCTTAAGAGACACAAGCACTAGCGCACAAATATTAAAGGTGAGTAACCTACAAGAGTGGAAAGACATTGCAAGTGACCTATAAGAGAATATGAAATGAACTAATACTAGCAATGAACTAATAACAATCACACTTGTGCAATGGGCACACCAATAGGTGTTTGCATTCAATATGCATGTTCATAGAAGCTTAGGTTTTACTAATCCTTCAACTTGTTTGTTAATTCCTCAAACATGAGGAAGTAGATACACTTTGATTTATTAAATGAGTCTAAGAATTTTATCATCTACAAATTCATGACTATAAGATCTCGGATGTGACTCTTTAAGGTCTAAGATGTTTCCAAGTCCATCCTTCAATCTCCCTAGACATCCAAGCTTGACAATACCAAACACAAAAAGAACAACTTAATGAAGCTTGATTGGAACTCCCTAGTCTACTAGGAACATATAAAACACCAAACTTCAACACATAGAAGTTCATTCTATCTTGATGGGAAGTTTTCAACTCTAAAACAACTCCACAAACTTAAAATTTTGAAATCCAATTTTACTTCATTGAGGGAAATATATGAATTTTCAAATTCTTGCTTGTTTGGACCCAGGTTACCCTATATAATTGAGTTGAGCAAACATTTAAAGTCTACAATATCATATTGAAATATATAGTTTCCACATTTGGTGCACCTAAGAGTGCCATTAATTGTAATATAAAGGGGGGCTCATGTCTAAATTTTAATTTGGTTTGTGCTTGTATTCTATATAGACATTAAAAACCCTATGCAATAGAGGTCTAAGGTTTATGGTATTTGTACTCTTAAGGCCATGATTTTGAGGTGGTACTTGGGTGAATCAAGATTTGACATGTGGCATGATAGTTAAATGGAATGAGGTTTGAGAGAGTCATGAATAAACACATGAAAAGCTTTGTAAAGTTTCATTGGTCCTTTAGATCAATCCACAAGTTCCCTAGACACAAGGAAGTAGACACAATTTGATTGGCTGAATGAGTCTAAGTACGCTAGGCTCTATGAATTCACAACTTCAAGATATTAGTAGATTTTTTTGGGTTTGTCTAATAGTCTCCTCAAACTAGCAAGGTTCACAATGTTAGACAAAAAAAAACAACTTAATACAAGTTTACTACATCTTTCAAGTCTATACAAGAGAGTTGAAACATTAGCTTTGATCATGTAAAAAAATTCTAACCAAAAGAGACTCTTAGATTCAAAAGGGCTACATGGACATAAAATCTTGAAATTCTTGGGCATGACAAAGTAAACAAACTATGACTTAGCGACTCTTTCAAGTCTCCCAACAACTCAAGCCTTAGAATATTTTAATAAGATCAAATGTAGACAAGGAATCAAAATTGAGTCTAAGAGGAGCTCAAGTACATAAATAGCATGAGTTTGAGACTAAGATGCACTTGACAAATTTACACATCTCCCGAGCCTTCAACTACAAATGGTATGTCCACATGCAATACAATTCATATGTCCCCCTTAAGACTATTTCTAGTCATTCAAAACAACAATATCCTCCAAGCGCTTTTTAACTACACTTTGTACCCAAGTAATTTCCATTACAAACTTTTGTGTACATTTGCATAGTGCACTCACTACAAATACTTATCAACATTCCTATTAGGGTAGTCCCACAATAATGAGTCCCACTTTTTGGTCAAAGTAGAACATTGATATCAACATTTTTAACTAAATCTTCACTTTCTGAGACCTATAATAGCTAATCTATTAAGAATTTGAAGATGATGCAAACTAGTATTTGTGGCAATTTGTGTGTAGATTCTAAATATATATATTTTAATTTTTTTGAAATAAGTCATGAAACTTTCTATGTAACTTTTAATAGCTACTTTTTTATAGTAAACAACATTTTTAAAAAGTAATGTTTATGTCGTCATGCATAACTTTTTAAAAAAAGGATAAAACTCTAATTTTAAAAATATAGATTTCTAACATCAATATCTAGTGCATGGATATTTTTTTATAATTTTTTGTTACATATTTTTTTAATTAATGTTTGAGGTCAGGGTAATTATAATTTGAACATAGGTGTATGTCGTCACATAACTTGTGAATATATCAAAATTCTTTTTTTTTGGTGAAACAAGGACATCAATACCTAGTGCACAAATATTTTTTGTAATTCTTTTTCAGTATTTTACTATTTTTTCACATGTGTAGAACAAAGAACTTGATGTCTAGTGAAACCTATGTTCAATAAAAATAGAAAAATAATACATAAAAAAAATGAAAATATATTAAAATTATACTTGTTGGAAAGCTCATTTCAAGGACTACGATCTTGAAAATTATCTAAATAAATTACTTACATTTGAAGGTCCAACTTGAGGTTTGAAACTAGAATTTTTGAGGAAATTTTGTAGTAGACATTGAAAGTGTCTTACTAAGGCCTTTCATTTGAAGGTATTCAAGGACCTTCGTTTGAATGTCTTTCATTCCCACAAAAAAAATGTAAAACAACATTCAAACGTAGGTAATTTCCAAAAACGAAAAAAATGTTTGAAGGTCCCTTTTCATTCATTTTCTAGAAATTTCCATACAAAGAATAAAAAGGGACCTTCGTTTAAAGGTCCATTTTTTCCATTTTTGGAAATTACCTTCGTTCGAAGGTTTTAAACCTTCAAAAAAAAGTCCACCTTCAAACAAAGGTACTTTTTGACATACCTTTGAACAAAGGTAGTTCAAAAAAAAATGCTACTCCCTTCCAAAATTTTCATGTCCCAAGTTTGGGACCTAGTATTGTGGGATTACCCATTACACAACAATTGTAATTGCTAGAATAATAAATTTTGAACAAAATAATTGAGAAAGTCACTCCCTAGACTCATAATTCCCTCAAATTTCCACGTGAAAATAACATGTGAGTGTTGTCTCTTAGCGAAGTTGTGTGGAAGAAGTTAACCACTTAATTATAGTTTTCTATAATATAGCTAAGCTATTCTTTTCATAGGTTGTAGGCACCAATGGCTTGGCATCAACACCAACTCAATTAATTGGCTTCTTGATGAGTCTCATGGTCCCTTATGGGGGGCAAATTAACACTATGAAAAACACTACTTTCAAGTCCTTGATGTAAGAGAGGATTGACAATGAGCTCAAAAATGCAAAAATAGGTATTTCTCTTCATCATTTCTCTACCTAAGAAATTTGACAATGAGCACAAAAATGTAAAATATGTATTTCTCTTCATCGTTTTTCTATCTAAGAAATTTGACAATGAGTAGAATGATATTCAACTATAATTTTTGAAATAATTTTTTGGAATATATATAAGTAATTGGCTTGATTGACAATAAATCTTGTTACAACAGATTTACTTCACTCATTTATTTCTTAAATTGTGAATCTATTTCATCCAAAAAAAAATGGTAAACAACGCTTTAATATGAAATCAACCTTTGCATGCAATTTCTACCATCCACATATGCCACTATGTATTAGTTAAAAATATTTATTATTTATTGATTATAGATATGGAAGTGTGATATGTGATCATACTAAGTGACAAATACATGTATACTAAACCATCTAAAACTACACATGAGACAAAATGCCTTATCCTTTATGCATTGATGGAATCCATATCCTATTTCTAAGCTCCCTTTTTGACATAGTCTAAGTTCTAGAAGAATGCTAACAAAAATTATATGATCTCACACCACCTTTCAATAACATCTGCTTGAAAGTTAACAAAAAGTTGAAATGTATGAGTGAAATTAAATAAATAAATAAATAAAAAGAGCAGCATAATGTCCTCTAAAAGATGGGTACAAAACCTCATCTGACAAAAATTAAAGCTCATTTTGTCAGCTCAAGTATATTGTTCTCAAACTCAATTGTATGTTTCCAATACAACAAAACTCAAGCGATCTATTGAAATGAAAAATTCAAATTCCAAAGATTAATGTATACAAACATATTCACCATCAATTTCATTCAATGACTAACAAGTTGAATAATCATTTCCTTAAGCAATGAAAGAACCAAAGATAAATTGAAACACAAAATACATAATTCTATATATTTCCCACAACCCATGGACATTATGTTTGTTTTTTTTCAAACTAAAAAGCATTTGCATCTGCACATTTGAAACATGTGTGTTGTAGTATGTGGGCATTGATTATGAAGTGGGAGATCATAAGATCTCTTTGGAATCCCTCCTCCCTCCTAATCATCTTGTCAAATAGTGAGTCAATAGATAAAAGACAAAGTCTCCCTCATGATAAAAAAACCTTTGAAATTCCTTATGAGACTCGTATGTTTTTTTTTTTTTCCCCTATTATAATAAGATAGGATAGTACTGCAAAATGCTTCATTAAGCAAAGTCTTTCAGGAATTTGTGTGTTGTTATAATACAAGACAGTTCATATTGGAGAAAAGTTGATGGAGAAAAGTTGATAAAAGAACAAAGTAGGATATATCATTCAATTAAACATCAGACAACATTCTGAAAATGTCCCATATAACAACATTTCTCCATAACACATTAAATGAAGCAATCAAATGTCTCAACTTATAAAAGAAATTAACGAATTCAATGTCCAGATACTGAGTGTGGGCAATGTCTATCCAGCCTACAAAACAACCATTTGACCGCATTTATTAATTAATTAAAAATAAAAAATGCATTCCATCTTTATTTTTAATTAATTAATAAATGCAGTCAAATGGTTGTTTTTTTAGACTGGATAGACAATTTGTTGAGTGTGGAGTGACTAAAAAGCCTTAAAAGATTTTCAAGTAAACACAAATGACAAGTGTTGTGCCAAATTCCACAACCTTGCTAGCATCCTCTGTCACTGTGCCAAAATGGGAGCTTTGGAACAGGGTATGGGCATCCATCAAAACATAAAGCGTATGGTCTACGAGAATATGCACAAAATGGATGTGTTGAAAAGTCATTAATGGAATTGGCAGGTATAAAGCCAGATTCGACAACCTTTGCCAGTTTTCCCCCTGCCTGTGCCAAAAATAACACTAGCCTACTCCATAACCCTGCAACAAGGACATGGACAAAATCTTTTCTCTTCAGTGCAACAGCAAGCTTAAATATGCATCAAAGTGACCGCTCCAGATGCTTCTATCGCGTCCTAGGACGCCTTCGTTTCCAGCCGGCTCTTGGTTTCCGCTATTTAAACACAGTGCGTCCAAATGATCCCAAGAAAAACAGGGCTCCGCCATGGCAGCGCTCTGGATTTCATTCCCTAGGGCAACGAAACTATAAACAACAGCCTTCAAAGCCAAGAAAGATTTATAGAAGGCATTAAATATATAAAGCATTCTTATAAATAATGTAATCAAATAAAATAAATCTAAATTAAAATAAAGTAAACAATGTAAAAATAAATTAAAATTCTCAAATAGATGTAAAGTAAAATAAATAAAAATTTAATAAATTAAATTAAATTATAATTATGTAAATAAAAATAATTCTTCGAATAAAAATAAAGTCAATAATATAAATAAAATAAAATAATTTTTAAATAGTTGTGAAGTAAAATAAAATAATTAATGTTGTAGACACTTAAATTTGACTAACATATTTTTCCAAAACATCATCATTTTCCATCATAGGTATCATCAATCCATTTTCTGCATTTAATTAAATTAAATTATCTTATTTCATCAATATTTTTCTATTAATTAGTTTTCCGTTAATTAATTCCTCAATTCTCAAAATTAAATAATTATTTTAATTATTCAATTTATCCATCAATTTCTCAACATTTTTCATTCTCAAAATTAAATAAAATTATTTATTTTATTTATTTAATCCATTTTGCACATGCCATTAATAATTAATTTAATTCATTATCAATTTCCATGCACTTCCACCTCACCTACTTACTAAGACTTACTCTCAGTCTACTAATCAATCTAACCAGTTCACTCATCAATCACACTTGTCCATTGATCAATCTAATCAACCCACTAATTCATCAATTTTGTTTCACTCTCACTCACTTTAAGACCACTAATCTACCAAATCAGTTAACTAATCAATCAATCTTGTCAGTTGACAACCTATCAATCTCAATTAACATTTCAGTCGATTCTTTTGATTGAATCATGCAATCAGTTATCTAGAATCATGCAATTAGTTAACATCAATCAAATCCCTCACCAATCCTCCACTATTAATCTTTTTCAGTCTCTCTCTAGATCTTGACCGCTGATCAGTGTCACCAAAAATCTATAAATCAAACTAGAGTCATATCATTCATTTATCATCTCAAATCGTGCATCAAATTTATGCTCAAATTGTGACAGTGCTTTATTTCTATTGTGTTTATTATAAAAATGAGAGCAATAATTTCAACACCATTTCTCCAAGGGTGAAATAGAGGAGACAATGGAGCTCAACTTGAAAGTCTTGTAGGTATAAAATATTATTTATTTGTTTCATCCTTCAAATTGATTCATTGGTGTGATCATTTAATTGTAAATCTCTTTTTTTTATTATTATCATTTATATTTGCAATCAAATTTATAGGTCATACATTCTGGCACACTTGGCGGGACATAGTTTGTCCCTAATTTAACCTTTTTTTGTGAGTTTGAAGTGATTTTTGGAGTTATAGGGTCATTTTATGCAATCATCTATAGAATAGTGCAATTGTCAAAGATCTAAATATAACTGATGTGTAGAAGTGCACAATCATTGCACAAAAGTGTACAATTGCTTGCACATAAGTGTACAATTGTAGCTAGTTTGGACACAATTTTCCTGTGTAGGGTTTTTGGAACTCTAATTTTTGAGCATTGAATATCTAAATAACAAATCTGATTGTGTCTTTTTCTATCATTAACTAATAATTTGACCCCTAGAAGTAGATTTTTGCATTCAATTTTTGTGTTTTTTAGTCTTTGTGCAAAAGTGTGCAATTGCAGCTCTGTTGGTTGCACCTGTTTGCAAAAATGTGTATTTGCAATTAGTTTGGATGCAATTGCTTCACAAAGTGGCACAATTGCTCTATATATTGGCACATCTATTATGCAAAAGCTTGCAATTAACTGAAGGCATAATCTACTTTATTTTCTTAGTTTTTTATTATATTTGTACATTTGTCTATTTGGTTTTTTGGTTACTAATCTTTTGGTTGAAGATTGTGGCATTCATTGGATTGAAGACTAAAACACAAATTACTAACACTATCAAGTGCAAGAATTTTATGTGTTTGATTTTTCAAAGAGTAGAAAACATTTTAATTTCCTAAGGTTAATGAATGATTGTTTGTTGTGTCTTGTGCCCTTGCACATTTTTGTGTTATCTTAGGTTTTTGTGTGCATATCCTCTCCCCTCATGCACTTGTGTGATTTTGGGTGTACAAGAAAGACACAATAGCCTCTTTTTATTTTTAGGAGGCCTACTTGGGGATTTCATTACCCTAGGGTTTGAACTCAACAACGTTTCTTGGTGGGGTGTAGAAAGGAGGGAGAGTGAAAACTGTACCTCAAAGAGTGGCTACTATCATTCAAAATTGAGCAACGAGACCCTTAGTCTATCGAGACTTATTGTGGTGATGAGAGTGGGAGTGTGCCTCCCAATCTTGAGCTATTATAGATGAGCTCTCTATTCACGATAATCCCCCACTAAGAACCTTTGTTTTTAAAAGCCTAGGATCCTTCAACCGTCAGCTTTTTATGGTGCAAGGTATAGTATAATGCATGAAGTTACTCACCATGTACTTTCCCTTTTTGAGGTGATTGTTATTCCTTGCTAGGACCTTGTCCTTTCAAGGTGAGGGGTGTCAAGGTGGTACATGACCTTGGCATACCCTAGTTACCCATTCATTGGAAGGTAGTGTGCTTTGGTGGGTGGGCCCACTTTAAGTTGACACACCTTTTATTACCAGCGAGGTTGTGAATGTTTGTTGTGTTTTCAATTGTGGAATACTCATGACACCTAATAGTGAGATCTTGTTGAAGAAGGCTCATGAAATCATCCTTATTACCTTGGGGTTAGTTTTATATGTTGTTTATTATTTGAAGTGTTTTCTTGCCAAAGTTGCTCAAAATAATCAAATTAGGTTAAATTTATTGTCCAAGAGTCAAAAAAATTAGTCCTAGGTTAGAATCTTGCATTTGTTTAATTTGTGACTGTAATTTTCCTAGCATTGCACATTTGTACCTCTGTGTGGCACATTTGTGTCATAGAGTGATGTACTTGTGGTGTATTTGGGCACAATTTTGGCTTATATTGGCATATTTTCCCCACAAAGTGGTACAATTTCCTGTTGAACCCTATTTTTTCCTTTGAACTTCAAAATCTCGTGTTTTTCCTTCTATGTCATAATTATCATGCTTTATCACAATTGACACTCTATCTAGTGCATTTTCCATACTGTTTAGCACAATTACTGCACAAAAGTGTGCAATTGTGTTGTAGAGTGGCACAATTGTGCCCCAAAAGTGCACAATTATTGCTTAGATAGGTGGAATTCCTTTTGAGTGTTTTGTCCTCAATCCTATCTTGCAACTAGAATTGTCATTCACTAAATACTAAAATCCCACAATTGAAATTTCCATTGACACAATTGTTCTCTCCTACTATGCAATTGCTCTACTATCAGGGTTCTTACTGCTTCCAAATCCTCTAGTATTATTAGACCTATAGACACATACCTAATTAACATAATAGAGATGAACCTAAGATTTAATCATTGCATCTTCATTCACAATCTTTGACCACACATAGACTTGGACTTAGGACAATTTTTTCATTATCCATATAATCATTCACACATTAGGATCAAACTCATCACAACTATCTAGATCTTTGAGTTTGATATCCCCCATTATCCCTAGTTTGGTGTTTAGATTGGAATTTTTCCTTCTCCAAGTTGAAGAATCAAACTAGTGTATTTGTGGGAAGATTAGTGTAGAAGATTTGGCTACTTTTGAGTTAGACTATTCCACCCCTTTTATCCTTTGAATTTGAACATCCACACAAATCAAATCCTAGACATACCTTATATATGCCCATTGAAACAAGGTCACAAACTAAGAAGAAAATGGAGCACCAAGATCTTAACAGGACACCATTACATAGGGAACTATTTAGAAGACCACACAAACATCTCCATTAAGTCCTAATCATAGTCCAAACCTTAGTGGAGTCAAAGAAATAACACCCAAGGAATTATCTGAGGCATAACAAGACGCAAACACCATGAGACTAGTTGATGTCATTCTTGCTACTAATAGAGATCAATACTTTTTGCTACTTGCACAGTAAGGTGCCAAGTTACCTACAACATTTGACAACACCCTCATAAAAGGCTTCCCTAATAACACTCCACCATCAACCTTAGGGGAAACCAACTATAATGATACCATACCACAAACACATGACACTATCATCCACCCCACATATGACCTCAACATGATATCCATAAACAACTCTAGCATACCCCTCACCAACAATCCTAACATCATCACCTTCCATGAAATCCAAAAACCACACTATCATACAACCCATTAATAATCAACACATCTAACCACAAACAAACTCTTTCTCTCTACTACCAACAATTCAAACCCATCTCAACAAATAACATCCACTATCCCACAAGCATTCAAACCAACCAATTTGACACACATAGAAATGCCTCCCACATACACCCAAGCTCCAACATATACCTTACAAATAAATAACCCACTCTATAACACAATACCTAATAACTCCATCATTCCTAACCCATCTCAACCACCCCACATTACATAATCACACACATCTAGTCCTCATAATATTACAACCAATTCATCATTCCAAAACTAAAATTTTGCTCAAGTTACCCCACCACCCATGTCCAAGACCTATACTTACACATCACAAACTCAACATACTATCACCCCTAACTCCCATATCATTCCTCCAAACCCACTAAACCAAAACACCCATCAAAATGCCATGACTTCACAACACTACCTCCATCACAACCCAACATGGATCAATACTCATCCTATGCTAACCCCAACAATAGTTCATCACATACAACCCTGTCACTCACACTTACATTCCCCAAAATCCTTCATACATTCACAAAAATTCATCATTAATGAATTTTCCCCAAGGTTTCTCATCTACACATCCCACATCAGCCTACGATCCTAATAACATGCAAGTCCCCACACAAAAAAATGATGTGGTTCTCCAAATACAACATTTACAACAATAAATTTCAAACATGAGTATGAGTTCAACAAAGAAAAGATATACACTTGAATATATATGCCTCTACCCATTCAATAGAATGATACCTATGCCTCCTTTTCCAAGCAACTTTGAAATACCCAAGTTTGATAAATATAAAGGAAAAGGAGATCTTGTTGAGCATATAAGAGAATTTCATCTTTCTTATCTAGAAGTGATGCATAATGAAACTTACCTAATGTGCCTCTTCCCTGGGAGCTTAGGCAGACAAGCTATGGAATGGTTCTCACGATTACCAACTGGCATCAAGACTTTCAATGAATTAGCTGAGAAATTCATAACACTTTTCATATAACATGGAACGAGAAGTCTCCATAAAAGACTTATGTGCTAAACAAAACAATATAGAGACTTTTTCCTCCTTACAAAGATGGAGAAACCTTGCTAGTAAATGTCCTTACACTCCTAAAAAGAAATTGGTGGAAATATTCATTGAAACTTGAACACTAAAATAGGGTTTCTTCTAAAATTCCAATGCTCTAACACATTTGATGAAGTTATATAGAAATAACTAACCATTAAAAAATCCCTAATAGCCAAAGGACCTATGAAAATATTTAAGGATAACAAAGATAAGAAAAAAACCTCTAATGACAAATCCTAGTTTTGGTCAAAGAATAAAAATGAGGTTAGTGATGGTGTGTTAGATGCTAAGATGGCTTCAAATTCTCAACCAACAATAATCCTAAAAACACCACCCATTGATCAAACCCCATTAACCATCCCTGAAAATCAACAAAGAGGACCCCCATGACAAAACAATACTCCTCAATGCAAGTACACCCCATTAGGAGAACCCATCAAATCAACACTAAAGAAATTGGTTCAAGCCAACGTGATATCACTTCCATAAATTCGTCAATATGAACCATAGGTTAAACCTATATGGTGGAGGGACACAATTTTTTGTGAATATCATAGAGCAAAGGGACATACCACTCAAGGTTGCTATAAATTGAAAAAATGTATTCATGATCTTATTGACAAGGGAGATATCACTGTTGAAAGTCATCTTGAAAATTCATCATAAAATAATCACATTAATAATATCCATGGATCACATAATGAGAAACTAGGCATATATCAAGAAACTTTTCTCGAGCATGATCAAAACCATTCACCTATATCTAGCAATGGTCATAACATATCCACCTCATTTGAATTCATAATCGGTCATCTTGAAGAAGAATCCCAACAAGAAGAATCATCTCTCTTTCCATTCCTACATCCTTGGAACTTTTACCATTATCCCCATCAATCTACTCATCCAATTGATAATAACACTTTTCAAGATTTCCTCAAGGGTTATCCACAATAGATAATCCATTATTTGATGCCAACCCAACCTATAATTAAGAGACCTTAGACCAAACACCATCATCTGTCCCATCACCCATCATTCCCACTCTAGTGGTTCCTACTCAAATTCAATTATCACCATACACACATACTGCGACTACACAAGTTTCCTTTATTCCTACCACATTAGTAGAACTTGATCTATGTCAAGAATATAATCCAAAACATTAGGAAGAAATCCCTAAAATGAATCAAGATCAAATTATCCAAACCTTGTAATCTCGTACTATTCTTGATCAAGACCTCATTGTCCCTTTTCATTCCATCCATGAATCAAAAATCAAAATTAATCCCATTCATATGTCAATAGACTTCACCTCCACAAATGAGAAACTTGCTTCTACTGGACACATAGATGACAAAGTTATAGTTGATTTCACAAGATTCCTTGAGAACATCTCACAAAATGACAGATCAACAAACATGAAGGAAGAGAAAACACCAATATAGTATTAACTTGATCACTTACTTTTTTCAAAGTTGGCTTCCTTACTGATGAGGAGATAACTACCATTGATGATTCTCAACAACATAAAGAAGAATCAACATCTTGTTATCAGAACAACACATATCCTATTGCAATCAAAATCTGCCAAAGCATGCAACATAAAGGAAAAGGTTTAGGCCTATATGAACAAGGTATTCTAGAGATGGTACAGTTCTTTGACAATCCTAAATATCAAGGATTGGGTTATTCATCAATCGAGAAATATAAGGATGTTAGTGGTACCTCCATGATGTTGGGGACAACTTCATCTAATGCAAACATCAAAATAGGGGCCATGAATAGTCCTTACCATAAGGTTATTGCCAACACTCATCCAATTCACACCATAGAACAACATTCCCAAATCCTTCCATCCACTAATGGGGACCAACAAGAGAAAAATATTTACAAAGAAAAATATCAAAGTCAAGCCATTGACACTAATAAATCAAAAAATTAGCTTGTGGACACATAAAGTCAAAATGGATCCCAAAGAAAACTAGATCATGCAACTTGAATAAAATATGAATTCAAATATAATAATAAATGAAATTATGGATCCATTTCAAATAAGGCATTCCATCAATCCAAAGTGTCCACCTTCTTCAAAACAACCTTCAATATCAACACACAAGGTGTATAAAGTCGTTGGTCCCAAACACACCCAAAATCCCACATCTGCATTCCATCATCCATAATCTCAAGTTTGGAAAATAAAAAATCCTACATCCAAACTACCAAATAATTCATCCGCATCTCATATCCCCCATCAAAATCCACCATCTTGCTTAAAATCCAAAAATCCTAAATCACACATTCACTATGTCTTGGAAACAACACTTTATCATTGGGACTCTAATGGCATTCTATCACGATGTGCACATTTAGGTAAATCCAACTCTAGTATCATAGAGGATCACATTAACATCCATGGTTTATATACAAGTTTTCTTATCTTGGCAAAGCAACTCCTCACTTGGCAAGACATTATTGACACATGATGAGTGTCTCTATCAACACCACCAAATGTTCTAGCATAGTTGATGATCATTCAAGAAATAAAATAACAATAAAAATAAAAAAGTAAAGAAAAATAATCCTTCCAATGGTGAAAACCATTCTTATAATGCTTTGTACAAGTACCATGATGAAAATCTAGCAAACAGGCGTCGTGAAAAATCAATTACCTATGTAACAGTCCAATTGGGAGCAATTTATCTCATACACCACTATCCATCCAATCCATTTCACTTTCATCTATTTTCCCTATCCACCTTGATCTTGATAATGACTATGTGCATATACTTCAAAACATGCTTTTGGAAAAATCTTGACATGGTTATTTCCTTTGACCATATACTATCATATGTCATACCATCACCTACATAGCAATATCCAAACATTTTATCCTGGATCAAACATGTTATCTTATTATGAGATAGCCCTTGGAGGAGAGATCCTTTTGTCCTAGATCACTTTGCATAATTCATATCCTCCCCATCATTCGTGTATCTATCTCCATCACATTAGTCCCCTCATCCACGCATAGTGTCACATATATTGCTAGACATTGGGGGTAGGTGATTACATCCTACTTTGGAATAAATCTTGATATATGTATTATAGCTCACTTGGTGATCTAGACACGTATGAAAAATCACAAAAAAAATCAAATATCTTGAAAATATAAACAAAATATCAAGCATGTTTCACCATCTCATGAAAATATCCTCCATCAACATCAATCCATACAATCCCTATCAATATCATCAAGCACCTACACTCTAGTGGGTTATCAAATCATCTAACAGATTTTGTTTTAAGCCTGGCTACAAATCTTGATCTATCTTATCCAATCAATCATCATCAGGATGTATCCTTCCCAATCTTTGTGTTGTTCCTATCTTAACAACATTATCCTTGCATTGTTCCTATGTCAACAATGTTATCCTATCATCAATCAACCCATTAGAACAATCATCTTTAGCTTGGCTAGCGAACGATCATAAAAGATCTTTGATATCCCAACACATCAATATCTCTTCAACATTCATCCATTTCATCATCATTAAAAATAAAAAAAAGATTAAAAAATCAAATAATCTTAAATATTAAAAAAAATCCCAAAAAAATCCAAAAAAAAACTAAATAATTCTAAAATATCTAAAAAAATCAAATAATCCCAAAAATCCAAAAAAATAAATTAAATATTTCCCCAAAAAAATCCAAAAATCTTGCATAATTTGCAACATTGCCTAGACATGACATTCAAGCTAGAACAAACTACACAGTACCCAAAGACATCGAGCGTTCATGAAACAATCACAATTAAAGACTCATGTTAAACTATCTACAACCTATTTGATCTATTTCAAATCAACTTAAATCATCTTATCAAAACTACCATGTCTTAACAGATGCATCCCTCCAACATTCGACATTTATCCATCTTGAGCACATATCTTCTTGCAAGAAAATTTGATAGTTATTGATATGTTTGGTCCTTGAGTCCTTTTATTGCTTGATTTATCTAATTGTCCTATTTCAATGTTCCTTGGGGATATCTCAAAATGATTAGAGAAAGAATATGGCATGGTCATTGTTTTCATCTATCGTGTTTGTGGAATGTTCTTGTGGCATTACAAGGGCATGTATGTTCCTTGTGTGTGTGGGACTATCTTCTAGCATTAACAATTGTCATGTGCATATAATGTCATTTAAATACCTTTTTGCACTAGAACTATCATGCTTTAAGATCATTTCCCTCACATATTCATACAAGGTTCTATTATGTTTGATATGAATGAAGACAATCCTTCTTGTTTGCAGAGTCAAAGTCCATGTAAGGGATACCGAAGTCACCAAGGTTTGTCTCAACTTGGTGTGCATGTATCTATTTGCAATAA
>VDFB02145476.1:0-21418 GCA_007258455.2 Sequoia sempervirens
TCGTCAACGAAAAAGGAAAAATCTCTAAAAAAGAAAGAAAATCGACTTTGTAAAACCCTAATTCTGGAAGCTTCTAAAGCTTGTTAAAAGGGGTTGGGATGGGGGTTACAGTATGAAGAAAAATGCGATTATTCGCGAGATTGTAATAGGTTTTGCACTGGATAATAAAAGTATTGGATGGCTGCGGTTTGGTGGATGTAGCCCAGATTGGGTGAACCACGTTAAATTCTCTGTGTTATGATTTATTCTGTGTATGTTTTAGTTTCTCTTTTATTATTTAAATATGCATTTAATTATTAGATCTATCATCTCTAACCCTAACAGATGTTGGCATGGATAGTCAATAAGGTGTTGTAGGGAAGATTTCACTTTTTCATCACAGTCACAATCCACCTATTGCCCTATAATCATATACATGGGAGAAGATTCATATGATAATCAAATGAATTGAATCAAAGCATGATCAAGGTGTATGAATTTGATTCCACATTGAAATTATGATCCTTGAAACATCTTATTGATCCTTAACAAGGGTTTTTAAAGAGCAGCAGTCTCACACGTGGGCAGGGTTCAAGCTAAAACCATGAACAACATTTAAGATTCACAATCTAAAAGGTTTCAAGGAGCATTCCAAATGAAAGTTTGGATGCATGGGTTTTAGAGATAGATACAGTTTGTCTTCAATAATGGAAGCCTTTTGTTTGAAGAAATCATCATAAAGAATCATTAAAAATACAGCTACCATAATGTTTAGCAGTCTACCCTTTGTAGCTATCATAAAAGGTAGATGAGGACAATTATCAAAGGCATGTAGTCATAGGTTGGCAGTACAAAGGATTGATCATTAAGAAATGAATAAAGCCAAGAAGAGATAGCATTGTGGCATGGCTTATGAAACAACTCTTCCAATGATTGCATGATGGCAATATAGTGCATATGACTGTGCAACATAGGGTTTCAGTTGATATTCAGTTGATTGTTGTTGGAAATAGTGCCAAATTTCTCAGGATTATCTGCTCTCCTTTGCTTAAGTATAACAGTTTAATGTTCCTCACGCAGTTGGAGAAATTAGAGAAGAAGCTATTTTGTCTAGTTCCAACTTCTACATGGCTGTTTTGCCTAAATAGCAGCCCATCGACTTGTATTTGGGCATTTCAATCCACGAGTTTCCTTACTTTCTGTTACCTGGTTCTTATTTTTTGATTTGCTCTATTCTGCAGCGAATCCTCACCATAGTTTCCTATCATGTAACCTTATTAATTCTATAGGTTTTGATTATTGATGGAATTCTAGAGCAAGTTTTAATTGAGCCATTTCCATTTTAAACACAATCACTTTTTAGATCTCTTTTAACTGAGAAATAATGCAAAATATTATGTATGCTTTAATCAGTGGTCATTGACATGTAAGTAGCAATTGTATTATAATACTGCACACCAATTATTTATCTGGAGAGAAAATACTTTCTACCAATGGCAACTAAAAAATATGAGAAACAAAAGAGTCTCATAACTATGACTGTCATTCTGTATGACTCAGGTAAAAGCCTTATTCCATCTATGTGCTAATTTATTTTAAAAAGGTTGGTCAGATTTGAAAACCCTAAAAATTGTTTTGAAGTTTGATGTGTTGGGCATCTTTTATTTAAATTATATGCCATGATAGTTCTATGTTTTAGGGTGCACGAGAAGGCAAAGCTTCCCTACCTGGATAAAAATATGCTCCATCTACAGGGATTTCTTTTTATTCTTTTGGTCATTGTTTACAGTGAACTGTACTCTAACTTCTAATATCTACATGCTAAATATTTGTTACTAGCAAGTTTTGAACACTTGCACATGAAACCTGCAGCTCTAATAGCAATTATTAGTAAGAAAATTTAAATATATCCTTCATCTACGTACCTAACCTATTAATGAAAAAAATTACAATGCACAACAATTGACTTGATTGATGTCATAGATTCAAATCAATAGTTCATGGTTTGGGTGTGAGCTAAATTTTTATTCCAAAAAGAAATGTGAGTACTGGAAAATATTTTGCACTATAACACAGAGATGTACACAAGGCTTATTATGAACTTACTTTCTAACTTGGGCATCACTTCAATTTCACACCCACGATCTTAAATGGTTATTTTGCTTCTCTACAAACATTGCAGAAGGGTAGGATTTCAAGTACAGAACTGCAGTATATATATATGTTGATTGCAGACCAATTCAACATTCCTTGAAGGAGGTTTTGTGTGTACATTTTTGGTCAAAATCCTTCAAGTATATGGTACAGTCACAGAGGTATGTATAGGAGGTTTTAAGCACTTTTAGTGGACAGTTAGACATCAAAGGGCAGTCTCATGGAATCATGCAAGGGTTGTGTCAGGGTTAGATTTGACATATCATTGAGGAGTTATTCAAGGGGAGATTACAAGCATCAAGGTTAATGGAGCAAGGTATGACTATTATCATGCCAAATGCATAATGGAGAAAGAGCAAGGAGACAGTATGTTTAATAGGGGAAATAACATAATAAAACCCATAGAAACATATGATTGAGTCTTACCTTTTGCATTACATTGGGTGTATCGGATGGCATAGTCAGATCTTGCATGCCAACAAGATGCATTCTCGGTGGACTTTCTCTAGAAATGCCCTACAGAAAAAAACACAAATATTAACAAAATATAAAAGGTGAAATAAGTTAACTAAATGCACAAGAATCTAGATCAAATATTACCGCTGGCATAATACTAGATGTACTAAAGGGCATGATAGGAGTTGGAACAACTTTAGAGATGGCCTGCATTCCACAAACATAAATTAACATAACATAATACAAACATAAGATAATTGAACCTATAAAACACAATTTTCAAACTTACCTCATGCACCATCATAGTAATGTTTTGCCCTTGCCCATTCCTTAGCATTTCAATTAAACCATTTAAGATCAATGGATCCCCCATAGCAGAATCGGGAGCACCCATAGGAACATTCTTAAAGAAACACATAATGACATAAAATGACAAAATATTAATTAGAAAACATATGCAAGTGATATTAGTAACATAAGTCAAATTCACTAGCAAGTGAATAATTACATACATAATTTTCATTATGTTTCAATACATAAGAAAAACATAAACGATGTTCAACTTCCAAAGTTTTTTCAGCTTTATGGTATTGTGTTTCTTTTTCCTAGGTGTCAATTGCATAAAGTGCATAGATGTTGATTGTGTAAAGCTTCCAAACACATAAGTGTATTTCAAGTAAGTTGTTAAAGAAGTAAAAAAAAATGAAACAACTTATCCAATTGAAAAAAAATGCAAGCTATATTCATTGACGTTAGAAACATCCACTAACAGAACACTCAAAACATTCAAATTACTTAATTTCCATTACATTTTGTGTACAATTAAAAACACAATACTTAACATGTAAAGAGTTAATTATATTGTATTGAATCCTCACAACCATCTTAAAGTGAACATGATGATCAAACAATTTCATTCTCCCATGAAATGTCATCATCTGATGGCATAAATTCACCATCATTAATGGGCCCTAAATCCACAAATAAATTAATACCATAGTTTTCATGGTCTTCTTCACCTTCAGCTACAGGTAAATGAAAATCAATAAATTCATCATCTTCATGGACTTGATGCCCATGTGGTTGCTCATATCCTTCAAATAGTTTAGTAAACTCGTCATGATCTTCATCTTGGTCATATGCATCATTGACAATAAAGTTTTCATCATCTCCATATTGGCCATCTATGTCTTCAAGGGGGACTTCTGCATCTTCAATTAAATCATGGTCCTCTAAATCTTGAACAAATGTTACTCTTCGTCCTCTTGGATCATAATCAATCACAAATGACCAACCAAGTTGTTCTAAATTTGGAATGAGAAACATCTGGTCACATTGATTTGGAAACACATAAGGTTTAGAAGTGGTTTCAAACCTAGATGTATTGATCATATGGAATCCATTCTTGTGCAGCAATATAGTTCTGTCTTCACCCACTTTGATAAGCTTGTACCATTGAACACGAAAAATAACTTTCTTGAAAGATATAAAATCAAGCTCTATAATATCCTCCAACACTCCATAATAGCGAAGTGTGCTTGTGACTGGTTGTCTATCATTTGCATGTGAATGAGATTCCACCTCAAATGATGCTGAAATTCCACAATCATAAGTTTGTCTCTTGTCATCAACCTTTTTGATGCGAAAATGATGACCGAAATTCCACATTCCTTTGTAATATGTTACCTATATTCATATATATATTAATTAATTAGATTCAAGGATAAAAAATTTAAAAGGAAAATCACTGAATACCTCAAATATGTTAATATACATGTATCACCTCCCCATTTCTAGATCCTGTAACAAAATTCAATTGTTGTTGTGTCACTCTATTCTTCCTCTTTGTTGCCTCGTGTTCAATATTGGTCTTTAGCCAATTCCATGAGCATCTATCTGGCCAATTTTTTTTATGGCTTATAGGAAGTCCTCGAGCAGTGTTCAAACCATGTCTATTATATACATTTGTCCATGCCTTTTCATCCTCTAATTTCTTTTGTTTAGTGTACTTCTCCATCCATTCCAACATAAAGTTAGAATTGTATGCAACATACAAATGTAATGACTCCCACTCCTTAGCATCTACAATGAAAAATAGAATTGTTCAATGAATTAATAATGATTTAAAGCTATGTCTTATAAAATTTAAGATAAAAAACAATTACTTTAAACATTTTTGTATACCTTTTATGCTCTTTGAAATCCCTCGACCCTCTAATTTTTCTCCTTCAAATGATTGAGGTTGGTTACCATCCCATAATCGAGGAGCTTCAAGATGCAATTCAGGTAAGTACTCACTCAAATGAACCATTGTCTGGAAAACCATGTACCCCTCAACCATGGACCCTTCCGGTCGAGCCTTTTGCCTCACAAATTGTTTTAGAACCTTCATATATCTCTCCACGAGCCACATTGTCCGGATATGGATAGGACCACATTGTTCAATCTCTTCTACTAGGTGTACAAGGTAGTGCTCTTGAGAATTGAAGAAGCTCGGAGGGAAGTGCATTTGAATATCACACATCAAAAGTGGAACATTCCTCTTCCAATAATTCAATTCATCCTGATGTATCTCTTTAGATGAAACCCACCTACAGATATTAATGTGCATTATAATAAAGACTCATTATTTGTTCAAAACTAATGTTATAAAAGTATATAAAGGCATTACATTAATGTACTTCAAAGGATAACAGTCATGAAAGAGTGTACATGATGGATTCAAAATACCTCAAATATTTGGATAATTTGTAAATAGTAAACGTGACATCATGGTCAAAGGTGCTTGGTATTGCTGCGGGCAACACATACTACATGACCATTAACAAAAACAATGTTAAAATATGCATGAACTTTTGTTATCACTAAGATATACAAATTTCTAATTATGCTGCCAACAAATTTGGCATTCTACAAAGTTACCTTTATCCAGTTGTGCCAATCATGTGTTTTTAGCCCTGAGAACTCTGACCCATCTCTTGTGAATAAATTTTTTAATGTCGCACCAAAACCAGAAGGAAATTTTATGCTTTTCATTGTATCAATGATGTTTTCTTTCTCCTTTGACGTAAAAATCCATGGAGCATGAACAAATGAGTTGTTTTCATGCAACCACATGTTCGGCATGATATTGGAAACTTGGAGGTCCTTTCATAACTTTATTTGTGTTTCAAGGTTAGTTCCATTTAGATGTTTCCACAAACACTCTGCCACATTTTTCCCAATGTGCATAGTATCAAATAGGTGGGCTACTGGAAAACTCTCATAATATTGTAATTTGTAGAAAATAGAGTCTTTTCATTCCTAGTGGAAAGCCTGTACCTTATTTTTTTTCATATAGTGCTTTCCACTTGGCAGGGTTCATCCTTCTTGGCTTCCTCATTTCCACTTCCTTTCCATTGAACTTGTTTTTCTCATGCACTTGATAGCGATGATTTTGTGATAAAAATGTCTATACTCATCATACATAGTTTTATTGAGATCTTTTGACTGTCTATACAATGTTTTTGGCCCATATGATGGAAAACCATGTTTCCCCTTTGTTTGTAGCCCTGAAATCATAATGGAAACCTTATTTAGTAAATGGTAAAATGAACAAAATAATTACAAATGTAATTTATAATATATTACCACAACAAATAGAGAGTCTCAGGGCATCATGAATTGTCCAGATAAGGATCACATGAAAGAGGAAGTTTCTATCATTGATAGGTCTTGATACATCGTACATATTTACACCATTCCATAATTCACGAAGCTCATCAATAAGAGGCTCCATGTATACATCCACATCCTTTACTTGATACTTCCCTAAGTAAACAAAAAGTTTTTTATCAGGATTTAACTAATTTTGAATTTTTCTTTTGTATAATCTTCAAGAAAACATTACATTAATATGTTCTATACCTAGTATGATAAGAGTTAACATTGCATGCTCCCTTTTCATTGCCATCCAAGGGGGGCGATTGTTGTTAATAATTAAAACTGGCCAAACAAAATATGTTGTTCTAAGATCTCCAAAAGGATTGACACCATCCATTGCTAGAGAAATTCTTGCATTCCTTGGCTCATTTTTTAAATGTGGCCATTTTTCCTCAATCTATTTCTAGTGTTTGCTATCTGCAGTCATACGCATGACACTATCTTGGCTCCTCCCTTGTGCTTGATAATACATATATTTTTCCAAATCCTTGCATTTGAACATCCTCTAAAATCTTGGCTTTAGTGGAATGTGTCGTAGTACTTTATAAGGAACCTTCTTGGATACTTGATCTTGATGGTACCTATTTGTGTGACACACTGGGCATTGTTGCAAATTTGCATTCTTTCCATAGTATAGTATATGGTCATTTGGACATGCATCATATGTATTGTACTCCATTCCAATGTATTTCATCACTGAAGATACTTCTCTATGAGAATGAGGCAACTTATTGTCCTTTGGAAGTATTTTGTTTGCCAAAAGTCTACATGAGGAAACAAATGATTTTTATAAGATAAGTATACACAATATTCAAAACTTTCAAGACATTTAGATTATTAATTTATAGGAATATTGAATGCTACCTTAATATATCGGTAAAGCATGTGTTTTTCAATCCATGTGTAACCTTCAAGTTCAACAACAACATAAGTTTTGGCAAAATAGAACTATTTGCATTTGGGAAAAGAGGTGTCCTAGCCAACTGAGCTAAGGGTGAATCAATAACTTCTTCAGAAGATGTGTAGAAGTCTTGGATAAATTCATTGACACCAGTCTCATTTATCTGTGAAGTGGTTTCATCCATAAACGTGTCTTGTTCTTCATCTTGAGAGTGGCTATCATCAGTGACATCCATTGGTTCTTCAAGAATATCAAGAACTGGAAGTGGCTTTTCATCAAAAAATCAATTGAAATGATCAATAAATATGTATTAAATAATATGTATATTTATTTATTATAAAAATAACAATTTGCTAATTAAAGTGTACCTCTTCTATATAAACTCCATAGTTCAATCTATGGATACCAACAAGTCGTCGCTTCTTTAGTTTCCTATTTTGGAACCTTTTGCAAGTGCAATATACCATTTCATTAAAGTATTCATCTGTCCCTAGAGCAGGTCTTGTTGCATGTTCATCTGAATATTCAGATGATGATGATGTGCTATTTCCCTGAATGCACCATGTACTATCAACAATAAGAGTACAACTTTTAACTTGAATATTACTTCTTTCTGAAGAGAACATGACTCTTAGGTGCATGATATGTTACAACTTAAGAAATTCGATAATATGTTTCAAGCTTGAGATAATATGTTTCGAGCTAGTTGATTGAACCTTTAGGATTAGTGGATTAGCCTATTATAGGAGTTCCCGTAGGCCAATGTGATGTTTAGGGAGCTCAGTTGGTAGTTTTTCTTGAATTTTCTATATTTGGTAAGTCAAGAGGATCAGACCGTTGCGGGACTTTCTTAAAGGGATTATAAATTGACCTCCAAAAGTGATTATAAATGAATGTGAGAGGGATGTCTTGGAATAGGAATGAATGAGGATTGATTTTGATAGTTATTTGCTGGAGTTTTTTGCAGGCCTTGGAGGACACCAATCCTTCTTTGGTATCACTTTCGACGCTTGGACGTGGTCGTGGAAAATCCACATTAATTGGTTGCAACAAAATCTAAAAGTTGTGGACATCTCATTGTAGTTTGATTTGGGGCCACCTTTGGAGACTACTTTATGTTACAGTAAAGACTTTCCAAGTTCTTGGGGTTCTGGGTACTTTACATTTAGGTAATAGGCCCCTAAAACTGAACTGGGTTGTTCTTGTATTGTTGAACAAGTTGATATTTTGAAAGCTATGTAAATCTAAAATTTTTAGCTGTTTACTTTCATTGTCATTTACTTCCTGCTATAGAAAAGACTTTACAGGTTCTTGGGGTTCTAGGTATTTCACATTTAGATAATAGACCCATAAAAAAAAACTAGGCTGTTCTTGTATTGTTCAAGTAAACTAAGTTCAAGTAAACCACAAAAAACATCTCAAACAAAGAAAAAATAAAAATAAAATCAGGCTATTAATTTCATTAATAGGGCAGTCCATTACATGTTTTTTCATCACTAACTAGTCTAATCTTTCGATCATAAAAATGATATGAAATATTACTCTATGTGCTATCAATTAAATCCTATGTTAGTGTTTCATTTCATTAAAATGATACTACAAATACCAAAAACAACAACATAAATACTTGGTCTGCCATTTTGTATAGACACAAAGAAAATAGCCTAATAGAAAGCTACAAAGAAATTGATTATGAATTGGTGATGTAGAATAACCTGAAATACATGGATTTAAATTAATTATAACAGTCCAAATACAATAACCATATAGAATAATTTAGAATTACCATATACAATTTATTTAGAATTAGCCTAATTGATTCTGATCAAAAGATATTTAGACTTTTACTTGCCTACTTAATGGATGTAAATCAATGAAAAATACAAAATTTGTTATTGTATTAAATTTAAATATGATGCAAATTGATTTACAATAAAACAAAATAGGCTACAACAATAAACACCAAGCTTGGCCTTTCATGGCCCTCACTCTCCATATTTCTTCAACACCATGCACTCTATGACAAAAATATTATAGAGCTTGATTTTATATCTTTCAAGAAAGTTATTTTTCGTGTTCAATGGTACAAGCTTATCAAAGTGGGTGAAGACAAAACTATATTGCTGCACAAGAATGGATTCCATATGATCAATACATCTAGGTTTGAAACCACTTCTGAACCTTATGTGTTTCCAAATCAATGTGACCAGATGTTTCTCATTCCAAATTTAGAACAACTTGGTTGGTCATTTGTGATTGATTATGATCCAAGAGGACGAAGAGTAACATTTGTTCAAGATTTAGAGGACCATGATTTACTTGAAGATGCAGAAGTCCCCCTTGAAGACATAGATGGCCAATATGGAGATGATGAAAACTTTATTGTCAATGATGCATATGACCAAGATGAAGATCATGACGAGTTTACTGAACTGTCTGAAGGATATGAGCAACCACATGGGCATCAAGTCCATGAAGATGATGAATTTATTGATTTTCATTTACCTGTAGCTGAAGGTGAAGAAGACCATGAAAACTATGGTATTAATTTATTTGTGGATTTAGGGCCCATTAATGATGGTGAATTTATGCCATCAGATGATGACATTTCATGGGAGAATGAAATTGTTTGATCATCATGTTCACTTTAAGATGGTTGTGAGGATTCAATACAATATAATTAACTCTTTACATGTTAAGTATTGTGTTTTTAATTGTACACAAAATGTAATGGAAATTAAGTAATTTGAATGTTTTGAGTGTTCTGTTAGTGGATGTTTCTAACGTCAATGAATATAGCTTGCATTTTTTTTCAATTGGATAAGTTGTTTCATTTTTTTTTACTTCTTTAACAACTTACTTGAAATACACTTATGTGTTTGGAAGCTTTACACAATCAACATCTATGCACTTTATGCAATTGACACCTAGGAAAAAGAAACACAATACCATAAAGCTGAAAAAACTTTGGAAGTTGAGCATCGTTTATGTTTTTCTTATGTATTGAAACATAATGAAAATTATGTATGTAATTATTCATGTGCTAGTGAATTTGACTTATGTTACTAATATCACTTGCATATGTTTTCTAATTAATATTTTGTCATTTTATGTCATTATGTGTTTCTTTAAGAATGTTCCTATGGGTGCTCCCGATTCTGCTATGGGGGATCCATTGATCTTAAATGGTTTAATTGAAATGCTAAGGAATGGGCAAGGGCAAAACATTACTATGATGGTGCATGAGGTAAGTTTGAAAATTGTGTTTTATAGGTTCAATTATCTTATGTTCTATATTATGTTATGTTAATTTATGTTTGTGGAATGCAGGCCATCTCTAAAGTTGTTCCAACTCCTATCATGCCCTTTAGTACATCTAGTATTATGCCAGTGGTAAGATTTGATCTAGATTCTTGTGCATTTAGTTAACTTATTTCACCTTTTATATTGTGTTAATATTTGTGTTTTTTTCGAAGGGCGTTTCTAGAGAAATTCCACCGAGAATGCATCTTATTGGCATGCAAGATCTGACTATGCCATCCGATACACCCAATGTAATGCAAAAGGTAAGATTCAATCATATGTTTCTATGGGTTTTATTATGATATTTCCCCTATTAAACATAATATCTCCTTTCTCTTTCTCCATTATGCATTTGGCATGATAATAGTCATACCTTGCTCCATTAACCTTGATACTTGTAATCTCCCCTTGAATAACTCAATGATATGTCAAATCTAACCTTGACACAACCCTTGTATGATTCCATGAGACTGCCCTTTGATGTCTAACTGTCCACTAAAAGTGTTTAAAACCTCCTATACATAGCTCTGTGACAATGTACCATATACTTGAAGGATTTTGACCAAAAATGTACACACAAAACCTCCTTCAAGGAATGTTGAATTGGTCTGCAATCAACATATATATATACTGCAGTTCTGTACTTGAAATCCTACCCTTCTGCAATGTTTGTAGAGAAGCAAAATAACCATTTAAGATCGTGGGTGTGAAATTGAAGTGATGCCCAAGTTAGAAAGTAAGTTCATAATAAGCCTTGTGTACATCTCTGTGTTATAGTGCAAAATATTTTCCAGTACTCACATTTCTTTTTGGAATAAAAATTTAGCTCACACCCAAACCATGAACTATTGATTTGAATCTATGACATCAATCAAGTCAATTGTTGTGCATTGTAATTTTTTTCATTAATAGGTTAGGTACGTAGATGAAGGATATATTTAAATTTTCTTACTAATAATTGCTATTAGAGCTGCAGGTTTCATGTGCAAGTGTTCAAAACTTGCTAGTAACAAATATTTAGCATGTAGATATTAGAAGTTAGAGTACAGTTCACTGTAAACAATGACCAAAAGAATAAAAAGAAATCCCTGTAGATGGAGCATATTTTTATCCAGGTAGGGAAGCTTTGCCTTCTCGTGCACCCTAAAACATAGAACTATCATGGCATATAATTTAAATAAAAGATGCCCAACACATCAAACTTCAAAACAATTTTTAGGGTTTTCAAATCTGACCAACCTTTTTAAAATAAATTAGCACATAGATGGAATAAGGCTTTTACCTGAGTCATACAGAATGACAGTCATAGTTATGAGACTCTTTTGTTTCTCATATTTTTTAGTTGCCATTGGTAGAAAGTATTTTCTCTCCAGATAAATAATTGGTGTGCAGTATTATAATACAATTGCTACTTACATGTCAATGACCACTATTAAAGCATACATAATATTTTGCATTATTTCTCAGTTAAAAGAGATCTAAAAAGTGATTGTGTTTAAAATGGAAATGGCTCAATTAAAACTTGCTCCAGAATTCCATCAATAATCAAAACCTATAGAATTAATAAGGTTACATGATAGGAAACTATGGTGAGGATTCGCTACAGAACAGAGCAAATCAAAAAATAAGAACCAGGTAACAGAAAGTAAGGAAACTCGTGGATTGAAATGCCCAAATACAAGTCGATGGGCTGCTATTTAGGCAAAACAGCCATGTAGAAGTTGGAACTAGACAAAATAGCTTCTTCTCTAATTTCTCCAACTGCGTGAGGAACATTAAACTGTTATACTTAAGCAAAGGAGAGCAGATAATCCTGAGAAATTTGGCACTATTTCCAACAACAATCAACTGAATATCAACTGAAACCCTATGTTGCACAGTCATATGCACTATATTGCCATCATGCAATCATTGGAAGAGTTGTTTCATAAGCCATGCCACAATGCTATCTCTTCTTGGCTTTATTCATTTCTTAATGATCAATCCTTTGTACTGCCAACCTATGACTACATGCCTTTGATAATTGTCCTCATCTACCTTTTATGATAGCTACAAAGGGTAGACTGCTAAACATTATGGTAGCTGTATTTTTAATGATTCTTTATGATGATTTCTTCAAACAAAAGGCTTCCATTATTGAAGACAAACTGTATCTATCTCTAAAACCCATGCATCCAAACTTTCATTTGGAATGCTCCTTGAAACCTTTTAGATTGTGAATCTTAAATGTTGTTCATGGTTTTAGCTTGAACCCTGCCCACGTGTGAGACTGCTGCTCTTTAAAAACCCTTGTTAAGGATCAATAAGATGTTTCAAGGATCATACTTTCAATGTGGAATCAAATTCATACACCTTGATCATGCTTTGATTCAATTCATTTGATTATCGTATGAATCTTCTCCCATGTATATGATTATAGGGCAATAGGTGGATTGTGACTGTGATGAAAAAGTGAAATCTTCCCTACAACACCTTATTGACTGTCCATGCCAACATTAGCTCCATTATACATTGCATGATAGGAATTCCACCTCCATTTATGAGTCATATTTTCCCCACTAATTGAAATAGAACCATAAAGATGTGAATGTGTAGTCAAAAACGTGATCTTGTTGCTTCATGGCTTCATGATATAGGGGTTAAAATCTTCATGATAACACACCACTCAATGACTCAAACTCTAATGGGTTACAAAGGTTTGATAGTCTATCAAACTCATTTTTTGCATTACATCATACCACAGGGATCCAAAGGCATCTTTTTTTGAAGATTCAATCATATGTTTGTGTGGGTTTGATTATGTTATTTCCCCTATTATACCACTTTAATATTTATATTTGTGCTTTGCAGGATGTTTCAAGATGTGTCATGCCCTCTACATCTAGACCAGAAACACCTATCACAAGAGTGCCATCAAGCGCAATACCTCATAGCATGCCCTCTACATCAAACATGGATGCTCCTAGTTTCCCTGTTGAAATGGAAATGCATGCCCCTGTCATGAGTTCATCACAAATACATAATCCATCAAGTCTGGGTTCTGTCAGAATTCTCCCACCAACACCTAAACAAGTTTCCTTAAGGAGTCTTATAGAATCACAATCAAGAATATTAAGGCTCCTACCAAAAACTCTTGAAAATGCTGAAATTAGGGAAGAAATAATTAAACAAATTGAGTTATGGGAGAGGACATTGTTGGGGAGTGTAGGGCTTACTTCAGATGAACAGGTAAAATTATTAAAAAATATTATCTTATTATTCTTTTCTAGTTCATATTTTACTTTTATCACTGCAATAGCATAATTGATGATTTCATTGTAAATACAGGAAATAAATGACAAAGTGATTGATGCAACTATAGGGGCATCTACCTCAACCCCTAAGACTACAACAATATCCTCAGTGACTACAAAAGGAACGCAAGAAGTTACAATCTTGCTCACCTCAGAAGGAAATGTCTTGAAGGATGAAATGGGGTTAAAATTCTTTCACTTCATTTTTCGTCGTGCAGAACAATTATTTGGCAATACCATTCAAATGGATTGGAGGAAGCAAGCCAATGCTAAGAAAGATCAACTCTTTAAAGATGTCATAATAGCATTTGGGAATCCTGGTTTTAACAAGGAAATTATTGTAGATATTGCATGGAAATACATTCACTCTAAACGAGATAATTTAAGGTCGAAGCTGACAAAAGACTTGAGATATCCACGTCCAGCTTGGATCACAGACCAAGTGACATGGGATGAACTAATGAAAGATGCTAAGTTTAAGAGGAAGGCCCACAATAATCCAAACTATAGGCCATCTGCACAAGGAGGATCTAAAAGACGCCTTCGAGATACAACAAAAGCAACCCAAACTAGGGTGTCAAGTATTGGATCCCATAAATTAGGATCTGGTGGGTACAATAGCATTCGTGGGGGCTTGGTAAGTGAATATTATCATCTACTGTATTCTCTAATTCTTTAAAAAAGTCATGACAAGCTTGTGAATTAATTGTATTTTAGTCATTATACCTTATAAATTTGGTTATCTTTGTTTATGTAGGTTCATCAATTCCAAAAGGAAGCTTCAGAGGAGGACTTAAAATATGCTTTATTACATGGTTCCCAAGGCCTTCGACAACATATGCTAGATCGAGGGGAGAAATTAGTCACTGGTCATGAATCTGAGGTAAGTTCTTTGCATGATGGGCTATAATAAGATTTCTTATTTTGCCTTTATTTCCATTGTTATTTTAATGTCTGATATGTTATTTTAATGAGTTAAATTGTTTTGTTGTGTATAGGAAGTCCAACAATCAAACTCATTAGGTAGTGAGCGTGAAGAGGGGCTAGAGGAACATGATGAATTGTTTGTTGCACACAATGATTCGATTGTATTTCTTGAACCTCGGCAGGAAACCATCCTTGAATTTCAGCAAGTGGGAGACAAGAATAATGAGGAGGGTGTTCAATGTGATGAACAATTGACACCCACAATTAGAAGAGTGCCTCATATTACAATAGTGCCTCGTAGAAAGAGGACATAAAGGAAGAGACTTACAACTACCTTGACAAATTTATTGTTTGAGACTTACCATATTTGATCTGTTATTTAATTAGTAGTCCCATGGCTTATGAGAACTTCAAAAACTGAAATGATTGAACAAAGTATCTTGTCTAGTCACTATCAAATTCTTTAATGTGTAAATTTTTCCCATTTATTTTCATGGTATTTTAACTCTTTCATGATACTGACAATTATGATTTCATGTTGTAACGTTTTATGATTTTAACCCCTTATTGCTTCATTTTATTTTGTGAATACTGCTGACAACAAATATGATTGATTAATGAATTTTTAGATAATTAGTCATTTCTAATCTATTGTGGAACATTAAATGCAGCCAGAGAGAAGTCATTACTTCAATGTGGTGCAACTTCCTAGTTTTCTCTCTCAAATGTGGAGTATGGCTAATGACAGCAAGCCATGTCATGCTTGCTGAGGTTGTCCACTCAGTTGCAGATTTTTTAAATCAGGTAATTGATAAACTTTATGTTACAATGGAATATTTTATATTATTTGTTTGCTCAAGTTTGATATGTCTCCTTTTTTGAATTACAATGAAGAATTATTATTTTTCATGTTAGCGATGGAAGCTTTGATCCTTTTCTTATTGTTATATTTCATTTGTACACACCATTTGACATTTAGACATTGTTCACCTTTGTAAATATTCTTCCCATCAATCATTATTAATTTAATCTAACTGGATTGTTGATTATAGCATGCTTTCATTACCATAGAAAAATAAATAGTTTGAAAATTGCTATTAATTCAGGAACAGATGAAGTGAACAAGGATGTTGTCTTTGACTTCTCGACATCAATTATTATTAGAAGTAATCTTGATGTTGATAGTAGCATGCCATTATCAGTATGTTTAGATGGAAGACTTACAAACAACAATAAATTTAGGATGAATGAAAGGATAAATGAGAAATAATTGCCTTTGCTCATAGTTATTCAATCTTTGTTCTTGTTATTATGTAGAAAATCTAGAATTGTTTTCACTATATTGCAGGTTCTTCTTGCTTATGGTCTTAATAGCTCAAGACATGCGCTAGATGTTGTTCACTTGTGAATATATTCTATACATTCCATTTACTTTTGTTAAGGGGTGGCACCAAAAAATATAGTAAGTAAACAAAGAAGTTTGTTGTTCATTAAAGCATGATGAAAGTTTCTTACAAGCCTTATATGAGAGTTCAAAGAGAACAAGCTTGCACACACACAAAGATACACAAACATATACAAAATACACAAAAAGATCAATTATGACAAATGTAGGCATACTTTCTTATTTTTCATAGTCACACATGTTTGTTTATCACTCAAGATAGCTATTACTGAATGTCTCACATGAAAGTGCTTATATTTGTTGGCCGTATATAAAACATGGAACATAGGCTGCAATAACCTTAGAATTGTTTTATACTTTGAAATGCAAGGGTTAGTGCTAGAGTAATCCCTGAACTCATTTCATAGATGTGGCTTGTTTGTTATTGGGAAAGTGTTACATTCAAACAATTATTTCATCACAGGTTTCTGTAGAGTTGTGGCTTAGTGCAAAGATTATGCATTGATTGAGTTGACATCAGTTGACATCCCAGGTTCAAAACTTGACAGTCGTGGCTCCATGTTAAGATGGCTTGGTCAATATAGGACATGAGTTAGCCTTCACTGAATCATCAATCTGATGGCATTATTGTGAAGCAACTAGCTTCTTAGATTTGAAGAAATACTCTACCATGAGAAATAATATAATATTACAGTTTCAAGGCATTTTAGGTGACATCCTACCTTTTCCTTATTTTTCTAATTTATATGAACTCTTGTAAAATTATTTTTCAGACAGTTCTTGGCCAGCCATTTATCTCAAGCTATAAATAACATGAGAAACGAGGAAAAAATGGTGTGCTTCATGAGAAGTTGTGGCCGTTATTCTTGAGAAATGGCTTTGACACCCCTAAAAAAGGATGGATAGTCAGAAATGCTTTTTGTTTTCAATGTTTCATTTTTGTTGCATTTTTTTATTGGACAATTTTTTCCCATCTTGTTTCAGGTTACAAGGCTTGCTATGTTTGTTATGATGTATGACTATTGGCTTGAATGCAATTGCAATCTTGAGGTGTCATTTTGGCGTGATGGGGACATATTGCCATGTGGGATTAGTCTGAGTTATAATTGGGTAATGGTATTTGTAATATCTTCCTATTTATGAAAATAGTTTACTTTGTTGTGTTCTTAATGTTTCATTTCTCCAACTTGAAATATGCCCACTAACATTGTTTAAAAAATGTTTTGTATTCATGAGTAGATTTTTGGCATAGCATTTCTATGTGAATAGGTTTAATGATAAGATGGGATTGTAATGGCTCTCCACTCTTGAACCAAAGAATGGAAGGTATCATACAAGGATAAAAGTATACTGTTAAAAGGGAAGATGAGAGTCTACAAAAGATTAAGCAAATAGAATACTGAACTACTGCTGTCAAACTGTCTTCATTTTAAAAGGTTATTGAGATTATTACTTGTAATTCTTGGGAAATGGTTTTAAGTACTATCTTTAAACCTTCTACAGCTGGAACAAATAGAAATAATTACTTGCTTGAATGTAGAAATAATTCTGGCTCGACTAGTTAATGTTTATAATACAATGATCTATGTTTGTTTTTGCAACATATTTCTAGGTATCAAGGAAAATAACAAACTTGGGTTAATATGGCATATTAACAATTACGAGAAAGAGGTTGAGGAGATAAACATATGACAAGGAAAGAATATGTTGCATCTCTTAGAAGGTATGCCTATTTTCCATAAGATGCACTACTTCTATTATTGTAGGATCTTTACTGATTTTGGTAACATTTTGTACTGTGTAGAAAGAGCAGTGGATTTTCTAGAGGAGCATCAATGTACCGTGGAGTAACCAGCATCAATGTACGTTTTCTTTATTTGTTCACATCCTTGAAGCCCAAAAACTGGCCATTTCAAACATGCAGTTTCTTATGATTGGACTTTCACTTAGTGGCAAATGGCCATGTTAAATTAATTTAAAAAACAAAAAAATTATGCTCAATAAATTTTGTTTACTAGTTTAGAATCTAGTTTGAGATGTGAGAGATTTATGTTTTGCAGGTTGTTTTCTCTTTGATATTCTGTGTTTGTTTATGGCTCCAAATTAGCAGGGAAGTTGAGAATAACATATTAAACATAAAAGTAGGTGTATTTTCAGGTATAGGAAATGGAAATTCTTTTACTTATTTCATTTGTTCCTTGTTGCATGTAGATTTCCCATCATGTGTTGCTGGCCAAGTGTTGGACCCATTGATGCCTGATGATGGCCAGTGCATCTGTGTTAGACCCCTACTTGTTGTTATTGAATTGCTAAATGTTCAACTATCCAGTTACACCTTAAGCATGGGAAAAAACTTTACAAGAAACTTTGCTGCTTCTTTGGAAGTGTCTCCTACTCAGGTAGTAGTCTTTTTTTGTTTGAGAGATTCTTTTTTTTTGTTCCTTCATTTGAAGGGTTACCTTCTTTCATGTTGCTTTACCCTTTTAATGAATATTTTTAGAATATCTTCTTACTCATCTATATTTTATACCATCCCAAGTGGTTCCTGTAGCAAGACGGGGTAGAAATGTCATTGTAGAAATTTATGTTTTTCCATTTCCAAAATCAACTGAAAGTGACAATATGAGAACTATAGAGGCAATTCTGATTCAGAGGAATGTCAGAAGTCAAGGAATCTTGCAAGATCGGATGCTTGGATTTTTTTCTATACTTACAATAGAGAATCCTTTGGAATCAAGTAAGTTGATGCTTGGGTTTCATGGAAATGATTGAATTACTTCTCTATACAAAGTTGTGTGTTAGTCACTTATGGACTGAAATGTATAATATATTTTTAAGATGTAGGTTGGAAGAAACTTCAAGTAATGGTGGTTATGAGTATATTGAATCCCTCTCTAAAGGGCATAGTGTCTATTTCAGTTAGATTTGGTTACATTGTTGTATAGGTTACATTGTAATTGAAGGAAAACCATAAAATAATGGAAACATAACCTTTCCATAAAATTTTTGGGAACCCACAAAAAGTTCACATGAATTGGCAAATGATGCTTCCAAAGCCAAAGATGAGGATACACTAGTGAAGGTTAACTTTTTCATTTCTTGTCAAAGTTGCACTGCACAACCATGTGGTGTATGATTGACAGGTCTGGTAGCATGATTCCTTGGCTTCTTTTTTCACATAAGCTATTCATTTAGCTCCACAAGTCACCTCACATTTTGTTAGGTTCAAAAATTGGTCCCTCTTGAGCCAATGTGCAGGCTCAACCATCAGACCACTGCCATAAGGACTGGGGATTGTCTTTTCTTAGTAGCAATTTAAAAGTTATTCAAGTTGGTCGAGGAGAATAATAGTAATCTCTATTTGATTTTTATTAGAAAACCATCAGACTCCTAAGGATCCCATGGTCACATTTTTATGCACATTCCTACAATATGACTGAAAGTGTGCCATGTAAATAAGGGATGTCAAAGTGCAACATGGCCAGAAAGGTACATAGTAAGCTACTCACTTGGTGTGTGGATTGAGAGGAATTGTATCTAGAAACACAATAATGG
Organism: Sequoia sempervirens; assembly: GCA_007258455.2. Taxonomy (NCBI): domain Eukaryota; kingdom Viridiplantae; phylum Streptophyta; class Pinopsida; order Cupressales; family Cupressaceae; genus Sequoia; species Sequoia sempervirens. The sequence goes on from VDFB02145476.1 coordinate 19,676, forward strand.
CTGTGTTGTGTTACCAGATATTTTCCTCTCATTTCATGGTTCCCTAATAATTGTGGATGTTATTTCATGGGTCTAGGCTATTTTGGAGATAGTTTTGTGGGTGTGTGGAGTAATATCCAGTTTGATTTGGTTTATTAGGTATTGGGAAAAGGGTGCATTAGAATTGTTTTTAATTTTGTTTTCCATCAAAACTCTGGCATGGTTGTCTGTATGGTATATAGTCTTTTGAGATCATGTGGTTTTGTGTTGAGGGATACTATATTAACTAATTTGGATTGGAATTTGAAAATGATTGGGAGAGTGAATAATACAATTTTTCACTTACTCTATATATTGTGGGAAAAGATGAAAACATTGTATGGGAAGTAAAATATCCTGCCTACAGGGATTATCTGAAGTAGTACTGCTATCTTGCTTTAAAATTTTGGATACATGTAACAGATTTAGTATTTGGATGTGTGCCCATGTGTGATATTCTTTTGTGGAAGCCTTCCTTTTGGTGAAGATGATCCAAGTTTTTTAGAGAGCTTCATTTTGATGTCATTGTGCCTTTCCATATATTTGAGAAGATGCTGAGTTATGATATTTTTTTTGTTTTTTGTTCTTATATGGCCATGCCAGAGTCTTAAATGAGTTTTTTCTTTTGGTACGGGAATATCAATTAAAGTTACAAACAAATAGAGTGCTCAATTACTGGAAGCCAATGGTCATGTCAATGGTCATGGGGTGGGTTCCTTTTAACATCTTAGGATGCTGCATTGTACTAATTGTTTTTTGCTCATCTCATTTTCTAACACTCTTAGCAACTAAAGCTCTGAGCAGTTTCTATCCATTTTGCATACTCTTCATGGTGGTGCATTGTCTTATAGTCTTTTGAGTCATTTTGCATACTATTTTATGTTCATATCATTTTTTTTGTTCTTTTCAATCTGTAACCTACTTTGTTTTAATCTATTATAGATTACAGCATGCATCAGACAAGGAACAAATAGAATATAATTGCTAGCAGTGTTTCTGATGCTGCACCTCCTAGTCTTTTTGATGGTGATTTTGGCACCACAACAATGCTAAACAGAGTATTGCTACTCTGCTTCTCCTGAAAGAGAAAGGCAGCACATGAATGCCTTAGCTCCCAAGGTCTTGGTAGTTGGGTCTCAACTGTGCTGATGTTACTTAGTGGTCAATGCAACAGTAACATTCAAGGGGCCTGCTGGTGTTGGGCTTCTAGATTGCTCCAAGATCAAACATGAAATAAATCCTATACTAACCAGGGGTTTTAAAGAAATATAAAAAAGATGGATCAGGGTGTTGAAACAGAAAAGAACAATAGTTCATTCAACCTTAACCAGACTTTGCTAACTTCAAGGAATTTTCTAACTAAAATTGAAGAATGAAATTAACTAGTGATTAACACATAGTTGCATTCATTGACAGTGCTTATTTTAATAACTGATTACAAACTAGCATTTAAGCGAGACACAAAATGAGATTTTATTCCTTGAAAGATTTCAAAATCAAATGATTAATTTCAGATAAATACCATTCTGGAACACAATATGAAGTAGATTCGAATCTGGTTACTTCTACTGTGGGTTAGACAGATAAACAACATTTATAAATCTGGCATAATCACTAGTGTACAGAAAACTTGTGTCTTCAGACTGCTTCCATCTACACTAGAAGAACTTTGAAAATACATTCCAACTTGTACTAAAAACTAACTGCTAACCAAGAAGACAAGAG
>VDFB02145478.1:0-15593 GCA_007258455.2 Sequoia sempervirens
ATGTTCCACTTCTTGAATTAATGAAAATTAAAGAGTACAGAGATGATGTTGTTCAGTTGATTACAAATGGGAATAAGAAAAATGTGAATTGTGAAGAAGTCAACAAGAAGGAAAAGGTAAATAATTATGAGGTTTGCTTGAATAATATATTATCAACTCCTCCACAAGTGGATCCTTTCTTCACCACATTGCTTATAAATAATAAATTACTGAGGAACTGTATGATAGATTCTGATGCTGCTATAAAAATTATGCTAGTAGGAGTAATGAAACAACTTGGCGTGTGGGTTGATACCTGTGAAGGGAAGTGCTACGCTATGGATAATCAACTTGTTCCTGTGGTTGGTATTATAAAAGATGTTGAAGTCAAATTGGCTACATATCTGCAGGCAACATATAATATAGACATAACAGTTATTGATACTCCTCCTCAATTCGGGATGCTTTTGTGAAGACAGTGGACTACAGCTATTGGTGGGAATGTTCAATTTGATTTATCTTATGCTACTATACCAGTGAATGGTCAGGAGGTCAAGTTATATAGAGAGCCAAGAATGAGCCAACTTGTTGAAAGTGTGCCACAAGATCAGATCAATTGTTTATGTGATGTTGATCTGGGGAGTTTTAAGATTGAACCAGCTCAGCTAAAATTAATGAATAGTGATCCAATTGAGAAACATGCTGCACTTGATTGCAGTGGTGTCTGGAAGATGTATTTTGATGGAGCCTACATTCAAGAGGGTAATGGAGCTAGGATTGTATTTGTTTCACCTGGAGGTATGACTTTTAAATACTGTTTCCTGTTAGCATTTGAATGTACAAACAATGTGGCAGAGTACGAAGCTTTATTGATAGGCTTGAATATGGTTGTAAAACACAAGATTAAGTTGCTAACTGTCTTTGGTGATTCTGCGTTGGTTGTTTCACAAATTAAATCCAAGTACGCAGCAAAGCACAAAAGATTAAAGCAATACAGGAATGTTGCCTGGGACACAATTGAGTTGTTTGATGGCTTCTCAATTGAGTGGATTGACAGGTCAAAAAACATAATGGCTGATTTTTTAGCAAATGTAGCACTGAAAAGAGATGATATCACACTGGCTAGTGTATCACAGATTGAGTTCAAGATGAGGCCTACTATTCCTGATAACATTTATATCTGGAAAGTTTTTAATGATGATGATGATCTTTTGAAATTTCTTCATTGCATAGATCAATATGAAGCTCAGGAGATTGATTTCAATGCTTTTGTTGAGGAGGTAGATGGCAAAAAAACTATGCTTGGCAAGGAGATCTTACAACTCAAAACAAATAAACTACCCAAAGGTCTAGTGGCATTGGAAAGGATATATGATGGAAATGATAAATCTCTAGTGAAGCAAACACCAGTCAAAAAGGAAGATGTGGAAGAAATTAACTTGGGGACTAACATAGCACCAAGAAAGGTGTACATTAGGAAGAAAATAAGTCCAGTAATTAGGCAAATGTTGATTGAGCTGTTGAGAAAATACAAACATGTGTTTGCCTGGTCATATGAAGATTTGAAAGCTTACAGGGAAGATTTATTTTAGCATGAAATTCCATTGAAGCCAGACACCAAGCCTTTTAGACAAAAGCAAAGGCTTATAAATCCAACTTTGGAGCCCAAGATGTAGGAAGAATTGACCAAGCTCAGGGATGGAGGAATTATTAAACCAATCAGACATTCAACCTGGGTTTCAAATCTGGTTCTTGTGAGAAAAAAGAATGGTGACATTAGGTTGTGTGTGGACTTTAGAAATCTGAACATGGCGTCTCTAAAGGATAATTATCCTCTACCAAATATGGAAGCCATATTGCATAAAGTGACAGGGTGTGACTTATTGTCTATGATGGATGGATTTTTTGGATACAATCAGGTCAAAGTCAACGAGTCTGAGTAATACAGGATAGCATTCACAACTCCTTGGGGAACATATATGTACATAAGAATGCCATTTGGTCTCACCAATGTAGGAGCGACTTTCCAAAGAGCCATGGATGTTACATTTGTTGATTTGATTAACATTATCATGGTAGTGTACCAATATGATTTGACTGCTTATTCGAAGAAGGCTGAAGATCATGTGCAACATCTTGAAAAGGTATTTATTAAAGCTTTTCAATATGGTATTAGTTTGAATCCAAAGAAGTGTCATTTTGCAGTCACAGAAGGTAAACTCTTGGGTCATATTGTTTCAAAAGAAGGAATTAAAATAGATCCTGAGAGAGTTGAAGCTATTTATAAAATTCCTATTCCCAAAACTGTCAAAGATATATGGTCATTCTTTGGTCAAATTAATTTTGTCAGAAGATTTGTTTCTAATTTTGCTGAGATCATTAAGTCCATATCTAAAATGTTGAAGAAAGGAAAAAAGATTGATTGGACTGCTGAAGCCTTGGATGCTTTCATGTCTATTAAAAAAGCTATCAAGGAGGCTCCTATTCTTAAATCTCCAGATTTTACACAGCCTTTTCAGATTTTCTCTTTTGCCTCAATGCATACTATTGCTATTGTTATGTTACAGAAGAATGTGGATGGTTATGAACAGCCTGTATCTTTCTTTAGTAAATCATTGTAGGGGTCTGAATTGAAGTATGATATTATGGAAAAGCAAGTATTTGCATTGGTAAAAGTTATAAAAGCATTTAGACCATATCTTGTAGGAGCCAAAGTGATTGCTTATTTCCCTCATGCTACTATCAAAGACATTTTAACACAATCTGAAGTCACAGGGAAAAGGTGTAGATGGATCAACAAGATTAAGAGTTCAATATGGAAATACAAATCACTAAGTTGGTTAGAGGCCAAGGTTTGGCAAGACTGATGGCAGAAACCAAATTTGAGGCAAATCAGATTTGCAATGTTGAAGATGGGTCTACAATTGCAAGCATTGAGCACACTCCATGGTATACTGATGTTATGCATTATCTAAAATACATGAAGTGTCCAGATGGGCTAAGTGACAACCAAAAGAGAACTTTGAAGTTACAAGCCTCAAGGTATGTTATTATTGATGGAGATTTGTTTTGGAAAAACAGAGATGGAGTACTATTATTATGTCTGGATGAATCATAGGCCAAGCATGTTCTAAGTGAAATGCATGAAGGAATTTGTGGAGGTCACTTCTTAGCAAAGACAACTGCACACAAGATTCTTAGGGCTGGGTATTATTGGCCAAAAGTTTTTAATGATTCCTTTACACATGTGAGGAAGTGTGAAGCTTGTCAGAAGTTTTCTAGAAAATTAAAGTATCAAGGTGCTTTGCCACTTTGACCTCTGCAAGTGGATGCCCCTTTTCATCAATGGGGAATTGATTTCATTGGAGAGATATAGGAGAATTCAAGTGGAGGATATAGATGGATATTAGTTGTCATTGATTACTTTACAAAATGGGTGGAGGCAATCCCAACCAAGTAGGCTACAAGTAAAGTTGTAACAAATTTCTTGATGGACAACATTATCACTAGATTTGGTACACCAGTAAGATTAATCACAGACAATGGGATGTGCTTCAGGTCAGATGAATTTAAAAGCTTTTGTGATAGGTTTGGTATTACTAATTCCTATGCGGCTCCTTATCATCCACAAGCCAATAGTCAAGCAGAGTCTAGCAATAAAATTATTTTAAAGATTATCAAAAGGATGATGGAACATGACAAGAAAGCTTGGGATTCAAAGCTAAATATGGTTGTGTGGGCTGATAGGATCACTGTGAAGAAGGCAATTGGAAAATCACCATTTGAATTAGTATATGGAGCACAGGCCAGGATGCCTCTACAGAACTTGTTACCAGTCTATAAGTTTGTTTTACAGGAAGATTTGGAAGTTCTTGAGCCTATGGAGGACAGAATGGAACAACTTTCCGAGCTTGATGAAGTAAGGAGAGAGGCCTAGAGTCAAACATGAAGTTATAGGCATAGATGAAATATCTATTTGATAAGAAGGCAAAGAATAGAAAATTTGAAGAGAATGACCTGGTGTTAATGTGGAATGCAAGGTGTCAGGAAAAGGGAAAGCATGGGAAATTTGAAGCTCTCTGGCTGGGACCATTTGTTGTTGTCAGAAAGGGAGGTGAAGATTCATACTATCTACAAAATATGGTTGGTGAAGATCAGGAATTGCCTATTCATGGGCAATTCTCGAAGCTTTTCTTCTCTTGAGCATCATAGAGGATTAAGGGTTGCCAGTGCATGGACAACTCTTGACGGTCCTCTTTAAAATTATATTCCATGCACAGAAGTTTAGGTTTTTGTTCATTTCCACTTCACTTCCATTTTTCATTCATTTTCCATCCATTTCCACTTCCATCTTGCATTCTCTGCATTCATTTCCATTGCCATTCATTCCATTGCTGCTCATTGGTTCATTCTCTATCTGGTCTGCTCACCCAAGGATTCTGGATCCTTGCAATGATCTGACAATCATTCATCCCCAGATGGAGCCACTGTTAGAACTTTTAAAATTGATATTTTCACATGTTGATTTTACCCATAATCTTCCAAGTGATTCCTACCTTAGATGCATTTCCCTCTCTTTGTCCATATTCCACTCATATTTTTCCATATTTTTCCTTTGAATCTGTTGGGTCATGCATATCTTCATTCTGGTTCATGTCGGCACAAGTACCCAATTATCTCCCCGACATGTGTATGTTTCACTTTTCTTGTTGCAGGGTTTCGGCAAGACATTTCTATTGTTCCAGTGATATGTTTATTATATGTTTGCAAAAATTTTGCTATAGAGGGGCAAATTTTCCCTCACAGAGGGGAAAATTTTCCCTTTTGGGGCGAATCTTGTCTCATAGAGGGGCGAATTTTCCCTTCTGGGGTGAATATGCCCTTTTGGGGAAAATATGCCCTCATAGAGGAGCAAATTTTCCCTTTTTAAGGGAAAATTCACCCCACTACAGGGTAGATTCGCCCCACTATAGGGAAAATTCACCCCACTACTTTTGGACTTTCTAAGCGGGTAAACAAGCTATTAGAATGAAGAGACGGGTGATTGAAACATGGTGTTAGATAATCAGATTGAGGAAATGGATGATCAGATTGGGAAAATGAATGATAGGGGTGGATTAACAAGCACTCAGAATTGGTAAATGATTGCTTAGAATGGACGGAGGACTCTCAAGTCACGGAAACAAAAGCTCAAAATGAGTAAAAAATTGATTAAAAAGGATGAATAACTCTCAGAATGAGGAGATGGATACTTGGAATGGATGAAAGATTACTCAAAATGAGTGAATGGAGGATCGAAAGGGATGAAAGACTACTTGGTCAAATAGATGTTTGGAATGGATAAACAAAGGTTTGGAATGGTTAAACAGAGGTTTGGAATGATAAAAATGAGGGTTTAGAATGATCAAACACGAGCTTCAGAGGTTTAGAATGACAAAAAAGAGATTTGGAATGATTAGATAAGGGTTTGGAGTGATTAGATGATGGTTTAGAGGCTAAACAGGGTGATTTCTATTGTTCAAGAGGAAAAATAGAAGTTACTACCTGGAAGCAATGGAAGCTCGTAGTTTTCGAGTGTCAGTCTCTTGATTTGATTGTTCTACAAGAAAGGATCTATAATCGCGAGGCGGTTATGCTTCTCTAGTTATCAGTCACTAATGATATGTTTTCAGAAGATTATGGGTAGACTTAATTTATGTTTGTACGATGACCATTAAGGGAGGGTATTAAAATATTAAATGTAATATTAATGGTCATCTTAACTTTAGTTAGTTTTTAGTAACTTTAGTTACGTTTTAGTTGTTTTTAGTATCTTTCTGTTTTTCGCTGTAGTTAGCTTCTATTAATGATGGTTTCCTTTTAAAAACATTGTCTTGTAATTTTCCATATAAGGAGCTTTCATCTCCTTTTTTAAGTATTCAATTATGAATATCAATTATCTTTTCAAAGACATTTAGGTCTTTTCCATGTTGACCCAAAAGATTTTCTTTGATATTGCTCTCTATGTGTCATTCTTCAAGTTCCATGAGTTATTTGGGGAATAATAATGTTTTCCAAACTCTATAATATCTTTGTAGCAAAGACATACATTGACCCCAAATCCGTGGATCCCTTATGTGTTTGGAATTTCATTTTGGGGGCAACCCCTTTTTCCTGACGTAAATTCATTTGGAAACATATGCTTTGACATAGGGTTTTCCAAGTAAGCTCTCGTGTCTTGTTTAGCATTTATCATTTGCTACTTTAAAATAATTGCTCAAAGCATGGTGTTCAGCAATTTCTTTAAGTGGGGGCATACATTGGCATTATCATTTTGATTTTTTTTGACTATATCTTATGTTTCATAGTGCGGTCTTCTTACTTCATGTGATGTGTCTTCTTGGTGGTTTCATTGGGTTTGATGTTCTCCAAGAGTGCAACCTTTATTGGCATATAACATTTCTCTTAGTGGTTATGCTATGCACTGCATTCCCTAAGTTGTGAATCTTTTATCCTAGACTTGTCCTCTATAGGAGACATTAGACATGATGTTCCCTAAGAGGAAACCTTACATGAATTAAGCAAAACCCCTTTGAACATGTCTTATTTGCATTTTGTTCAAAAGAATTTAGCATAACATAGCTTGCTAACCTTGTGAAACTCTAAGTTACAACCCTTTTTCATGGTCACCAAGCATAACACACCTTGCTTGCCTATGAAGCCTTGTTTGTTCATAAGTGTCTAGCATAACACAACTTGCTAAGCCTTATGAAACTCAAAGTTCATATTGTGTGGTGCCTTATTAAAGTTATTGGAGGTATAACTTTGGTATGGTTAAGGGAGCCTAATAATATTCTCTCATTTGCCACTCTTGGGGGCTCACCTAGTGGACAACGAATTTTACTAGCCAGTGTGAGTGTGCATTGTTGCTTGCATAGTGGACAGCAAGTTTCACTTGTAAATGTTTTTTGGACAAACAGCTAAGGCTTGATCCACATTGAGTTGGACAAACGATTGAGGCTTGACCCACCTCTTTTCTTTTTCTTTCTTTCTTTGAGTCTTTGGCGTTGTATGATTGAGTACCTTGTCATTGTTGCATATATATGTTTAACATAGGCATGTGTCTCCTTGTGCCTTTGTTGGTTTTTCCATGAGATAGTAGATCTTGGGGGCTTGATCATCCTCCTTGACCTTTGTCGTCTTATCTTTCCAATGATTGTACAATTAGAACTATCTTGATTGTCTACTTTAGTGTGAGTTTAACACAAGGTCATCCTCTCACTAAATTGGGAGCTAAATGTAGTGTAGAAAAATGTATCATTTTACATTTTCACACTTTGTTTGGGCCCTCTTAATTAAATTGGACTTAATAATGCCTTAATTTGGTGTTGAAAAATGTATCCCTTTACATTTTCACATTTGTTTGGGCCCTCTTAATTAAAATGAGCTTAATTATGCCTTAATAAGCCCTATTTTACATTTACAAGTCTAATTAATTAAATTTTCTGAAGGGGAAACCCAACAATAATTAATGCTAATACATAACACTTTACCTTGAGCAATGTGTTCTAGGAATAGGGACCTGGGACCCATTCACTCATGGGTGAATGGGTCCTCCCTAGGCCTTTGAACCTAAATTTAAAATATGTTTTTGGTAGTATTTTAAGGTCCCCAAATCCATATTTCAATGTCGGCTTGTGATATTTGAATTTTGGGAAATTAAGGATACATAACTATAACTACAAGGTCTTTTTATCAAATCAAGTTTAAGTTTTTTAAGAAACAACCTAGAATTTTTATGCAAGCATTCCTAGAGCAAAGTTGATGATCAAGAACATTCAAGAGAAGATTTATCAAAGATTTATTGCAGCATTCAAGATCCAATCATCATGCCAAAGTCTTCTTGCATTATGCATGTTATTGGAGCTAACATTTTGATGTAGGTTTCAAGATCAAGTTCAAGCATTCAAAGCATTATTTCACGCATCAAGATCCACATCCATTGAAGCCACTTCATGCAAGTTGTAGACCTTCTAAGATCTACATTCAAAGATCCATCCAAGGGTTTCTTGAGTGGTAACTTAGCATTGTTCATTCAACATTCCTTCTTTCATTATTTCATTTCAAGGTTTGATTACCAAAACGGGGTTTGACCAAGGCAAACCCCCATTCACCAAAAACAAACATTTTTTCCCCTCTTGTGTTTGTGTTGCAGATTTAGGTTGAAGAAGAATTGAAGATCTCTTGAAGTGCAAGATTGGAAAAGTTGTCAAAGTTGCAAAAGTTGTCAAAGTTGTCAAATCAAAGAATCTAACCTATAGATCTGATTTCTAACTTTCTGACACTGAAACCTAGACAAATCAAAAGCTACAAATTAGTATTAGAGGCTCTCAAAAGTTACTGGAAAAGCCTGACAAAAGACCCATTCGGCCATGGAAAAATGGGTCCTAGACAACCTCCTGAAAGTGACTTTTGGTGGCTGGTAATCATCATTTTTCCCTTCAAAAATCTGCAATCAATTTTTTGCTTCTGCTAATATTGAGCTCTATATTGTTGTTTCAAGTTTGAGTTGGCATAATTGGGTTGATTTGCTATTTTTAGTTTTCTCCCAAAAGTGTTGTTTGAACTTGACCCCTATCCTCAAAGGATAAGGAAATATGAAGATTCTCACATTGAGTTGATTCACCTAAGGATTGCTAATCAATTCTTTGTGGGGATCTCATTTCCTAGTAAAATAAAGGAAAATAGATCTATCTATATCATTTTGGTGAATCCTCTCTCCCCTAACTACATATATAAACCCTATTTTTTGTTGTTTCAATGAGTTTGATCTTATTGAGGATCTGATCAGGAATTGCCCCTTTGCTTCAAAGGCCACACAAATTAGGGAGCAATGGATCAAAATTCAAATGGTCGAAGAGAGAAATAAAGGAATGGATCCTTCCTATAAAGGAGCATATATAGACATCCAGGATCCAATCCTGAGGATAATGATGATGCTAGATGATATAGCTAATCTACTAGCAAATGTGCCATTAAAAATTCCACAAAGGGATGAACCTAGTCCATCTCCAACTCATATAACAGAACAAAAACTACCAGAGGTTGTTGCATCTCTACAATAAGTGGCTCCTCCTACTGAATCTTTGGTTGACTATCGAATTGACCCTAATGAGTTCCCAAAAGATTCAAATTTTCTCAAGTAATGCACCTTCCTAGAAGAGTTGTTGTAAAAAGAGCATCCACGGATAGGATGCTAATCAATTTTGATACAAGTGATCAACTGGTGGACAATGTAAGAGCACTTGCATGCTCTCAATTTAAGGAGGATGACAAATTTATCACAAGGGAATTTAGGGACTTTATCCTATAAAGCAAAGGTGAGGAATTGCAGCAAAATTTGGATAATCGAATTCTCATTGAGGATAAAAGGAATGAGGTCATTACTCAGTTTTGGGAAAGGGTAAATAAGGAAATGGAAAATATGACACCTAAAAAAGGAGGAGAGCTTGTAAAAAGGACGGTTGCTTGCTACTACCGGATTGGGATATATCATCTATAATTGTATTTGATACAATCAAAAGACAAGATGGAAACATCCCAGTGCTAACATTAGAAGAATAAGCAGATGCCTTATATTTTGGCTCAGGTTTCAACCTAAGGAATGAAAACCTAGCCATTTGGTCAACCTTCCTTGAGACCAACAAACCAAAAGTCATCGATGACACAAATGAATTGATTGGCAACTTGATTGTCAAAACTAGAAGAATGACTGACACTAGTGCCTTGCAAGCTGCCACATTGATAGTTAATTTAGCTATGTTCACTAAAGCTAGGTCAACAAATTGGAAGTTGATTTAACAAAAGTTAATAATGAAAATATGAAGTTGCAGGAGCAATTGAATGTTGTGTCTAGATTACTACCACCTCCTTAGTCAGAAGTAAGTGAGAAGGAAGATCAAGAAAAGGTAGCATTAAATGTTGAGATCAGGCAACTAAAAAGGTAGCTCCATAAGGAGTTAGAAATGAAGACAAAGAGAGATCAGCAAGTAAAGCTCTCTGAGATGATTGAAAACCCTTTTGGTCATAGGTTGTCATGCATTTTGAGCCTTCTTAAGGTGACATGGAATGGATATAAAGAAGTCAGAACAGACTGTATTACTCATATTGTCTTAAAGAATAAGTTACAAAGTATTATTGATACTTGGTGTCCTAGGAAGCATAGGATTAAAAAAGATGTTAGTGATAAGTTTTGATTTGTATGCCCCAAAGGAATTAGAGGTTATTTCTGATGTTTTAGAATACATTGAAGATAACATGATCATACATCAAAGTCTCCTTAACAGTGTGTGTAAGAAGAAAGTTTATTAAGAAGAATGGGCAGAAGAAGATCCCTATTTAGGGATAATCCTACAAAGAAGCTTGAAATAAAGCTACTAGCTAAAAAGAAGACATGGAAGGATAAGGATGCAAGTAAGTCGGCTTCTTCTTTTGGTAATCATTTTGTCTATGCAAGTAGTGATGATAGTTCTGACAATTCACCTGAAGTCCCTGAAATGAATGAGGAAAGTACACTAACGACACCCTTATTAGATACTCGCCTTACTAGACTTGAAATGATGGCCGAACAAATAAGAAAAAGAGAACAAATCTAGAGGGATTATGATATTAGACATGGTATCCATAATCAAACTATTGATCCTAATGTGCCTAATGTGTCTTTTATAGCTTCTATTCAAGTAATGGATTAAATTGTTGTATAAGGAATATTGAGGTTTTTCAATACATATAGGGATTATTAAGAAGAATTGATTATAAATTCTAAGAATGTCAGTGTAAGACATTGATATTGAGCTTTCACAAAATTAGGTTAAAGATTGTTATTCAAAGTTTTAATTGCATTTTCTCGAACTCTATTGCCTAGGCTTAAGGCAACAATTTGGATGTATAGTCTAGTTATTTTCCCATGGTCACCAAATTTGAAAATCAATTTTCCCTTTCTCAAATTCAGAATGCATAAAACTCCAAGAATCTAACCTATCAAGTGTGTTTCATCTGTAATTCTTGGTGACATAAAGAGAGCATATATGTTTCAAGCAATATCTTCCATGAATTATATGAAATCCCAATAGGTATTGCATAGGACCACTCTCCTAGGTTTTGCAAAGCCTAAAGTGCAGAAGAGAAAATTGTTAAACATTTCTCCTATTCGTTGGCCAACCTCCTGCAACATTTGAGCATAAGAATTGGCTACTTTTTTAGATAGTTTCAACAATCAGTTAGAATTACTCAAAAACTAACCAACAAATTGGCCACTTTGCTAGGGAGATTCCTAGAAAAGATTTGTCTAGTCTAGTGAATTAGCTTATTGAATAGAGTTTGGAGTATATTTGTGTGAATTGCCTTATGTTTAAATCTCAGCAACTATATTTTTGTTCATAATATTTTTTGAGAGATATATCTTAATTCCCCTAGTGGGTGGAAACTCTAAAAGTCTCCTTGCTGGTGCAAGTGTAAGAAGAAAGCTTATCAAGAAGAATGGATGAAAGATCTCTATTTAGGGATAATCCTACAAAGAATCTTGAAACAAAGCTACTAGCTAAAAGGTAGACATGGAGGCTAAGGATGCAAGTAAGTCAGCTCCTTTTGGTAATCATTTTGTCTATGCAAGTAGTGATGATAGTTCTGACAATTCACTTGAAGTCCTTGAAATGAATGAGGAAAGTACATCGACAACACCCTTGTTAGGTATTGGCCTTACTAGACTTGAGATGATGGCTGAACAAATAAGGAAAAGAGAACAAATCTAGACAAATTATGATATTAGTGATCCTAATATGTCTAATGTTTGTTTTATAGCTTCTATTTAAGTAATGGATTAAATTATTGTATAAGGAATATGAGTGTTTTGAATGTATATAGGGATTATTAAGAAGAATTAATTGTAAATTCTAAGAATATCAGTGTAAGGAATTGATATTGATCTTTCACAGAATTAGGTTAAAGACTGTTACTCAAAGTTTTAATTGCATTTCTCAAACTCAATTGTCTAGGTTTAAGGCACCAGTTTGGATGTATAGTCTAGTTAGTTTTCCATGATCACCAAATTTGAAAATCAAATTTCACTTTCTATTAATATTTATTCCACTAACGTTATCCCCATGTTCTCAAATTCAGAATGCATAAAAATCTAATAATCTAGCCTATCAAGTGTGTTTCATCTATAATTCTTGGTCACATAAAGAGAGCATATCTGTTTAAAGCAATTTCTTGCATGAATTGTATGAAATCCCATTAGGTATTGCATAGAACCACCCTCCTAGGTTTTGCAAAGCCTGAAGTGCAAAGGAGAAAATTGTTAAACATTTCTCCTATTCGTTGGCCAAACCCATGAAACATTTGAGCATAAGAATTGGATACTTCTTTAGATAGTTTCAAGAATCAGTTGGAATTACTCAAAAACTAACCAACAGACTGGTAACTTTGCTAGGGAGATTGCTAGAAAAGATTTATCTAATCTAGTGAATTATCTTACTGAATAGTCTTTGAAGTATATTTGTGTGAATTGCCTTTTGTTGTTTAAATCTCATTAACTGTATTTGTGTTCACAATATTTTCTAAGAGATATATCTTAATTCCCCTAGTGGGTGGTGACTCTAAAAGTCTCCTTATCGGTGCAAGTGTAAGAAGAAAGTTTATCAAGAAAAATGGATGGAAGAAAATCTCTATTTAGGGATAATCCTACAAAGAAGCTTGAAACAAAGCTACTAGCTAAATATGGGAATGGAAGGCTAAGGATGCAAGTAAGTCAGCTCCTTTTGGTAATCATTTTGTCTATACAAGTAGCGATGATAGTTTTGAAAATCCACCTGAAGTCCTTGAAATGAATGAGGAAAGTACATTGAGAACACCCTTATTAGGTACTAGCCTTACTAGACTTGAGATGATGGTCAAACAAATAAGGAAAATAGAACAAATCTAGAGGGATTATGATATTAGACATGGTGTCCATAATCAAACTATTGATCCTAATGCGCCTGTGCCAAATTCTTAGACAAGATATATTTTCGAGCCCTCCTATTTAAGAGAAAACTCTTTTTTCTTATCGAAATCTTGCCATATCTAGTATGGCTACAAGTACATCCTATTTTGTTCCACAAAACTCAAGATTTGGAAATATAGTCTAGATTGAAGAAGAACTAATTAAAGAGGTAAATGATCTGCAATTTGAATTAAGCAAGTTGGAAGAAATGAAGATTAGGGATGCCATGAAAATGAGGGATGATATGAAGAAAAGAATAGAAAATATGAAGGCTTCTTATCATTTTGGTGATACCTTTGCATCAACACTATCAAATCCCATTAGAAGTAGTAATCTTTTGAATGTCCCTTTCGACAACTCTCATGTAAAAACTCGAAGAAATCCTTTGGTGACTAGTACATTGCCAACTAGTTCATATTCACATGTCCCATCATAGGATATGTAAAATATTAATGTTGCAAGAAGTGTTTCTCAAAGAATTTCTCAACCTCTTGTGTCCCAACCAAATAATGCCCATGAAATCTCTGCATCCATGAATTATGTTTTCTCATCAAACCCTCACGTAAATCCTACACAAAATTCTCAATTCCGGTATAATACTCAGCAGTAAAATATTGCTCAAATGTCTTATGACCAAGTAACTCAAAACATACCTCAACTAACCCACAACCTCAAGTAAGTCTTCCACAACAAAATCTAGGAGGTTATGGGCAATATGGGGAACTAGCAATAGTACAACCCAAATGGAGGTGCTCAAATGGGTGGACAAAATGCAAATCTACCAAGTAGTCAAAATGTTGTAAACCAGCGAAATTCCCAAGTGAATCCTACTAATAGGGAATTTCCCTACAAGAAGGCCATTGCTACTAGAGAGGTATAAGTAGTTGTATTTCACTGATATCCCAAGATATCCTAACCCCATTTCTAATGACATTAGAAATGTATTGATTAAGTTTTCAAGAAATAATGCGCTATCAGGTGAAGACCATCTAAGGGCTTTCTTGAACTTAATTGATGATTTTGAAATTGAGGATGAAGATGTTGTCCTGAAGCTATTTATGCAATCACTGACTGAGGATTCCAGGGATTGGTACAAAGGTTTTCTTGATACGAGTATTGGGTCATGGGATGAGTTTAAAAGAATATTCAAAGAGCAATATGGAGATAAAACTAACCCTAGATTCATTATCAATGAGTTTACAAGCATTGCTAAAGGCCATAATGACTTCGTCTTTGATTTCAATACTAGGTTTGTCAAAGTAATGAATAAAATGCCACCATTACTAAGACCTAGTGAGCCCATGTGAGTGGTGATTTATTGTAATGCATATGATCCGAAGATGGGTTGTGAGCTGAGAGATAAAGATCCTCATTCTTTGAGGGATGCCTTCAAAATAGCAACTCACATTGAGAGTACTAGAAGAGCATCAGGAAAAATTTAGTAAAAGGGATCATATTAAGATCCTACAGAACCTAAGGGGTCATCAAGGTAAAGTTACATCCTCAGAGGATAAATTAGTCAAAGTTATGAGTGCCTTAAAAGACTTAAGTTACAAAGTGGAAAAGAATGAGAAAGGTTTATCTCAGGATAGACCTAATATGCAAAGGCAAGAAAGAATGCCAAACTTATCAAATCAGCCTTACAACACAAATCGGCATAATGGTAAGCCAATTTTGAATAACCAAAAGGGTGTGCATAATAGAGAAACTCCTAACCCCTTAAGGAAAACCAAAGCAAATTTTGCTCAAGAAAGTCTTTGGTGTATGATTTTCCAGTTGCCTCGCTCTCTCCAACAATGCATAGTGGCACAGTCTCTTTAGGTACAACATAATCCCTCTGATGATTGTGATAATTCACATAATGAGGATCATGATATAAATATGATGTCTACTAAATTATCTCTCATTATAAATGATCATTCTTCTAATGAAGGATGTCCTGACATTAATGTGGATGATAGAAGATGTTAGTTAAGTGGCTACCATCAACATGTTTTTTTTTTATGATGAAGAAGAATGTGCAAAGATACATAATATTGAGGCTACCAATTCTAATATTAGTTGAGAAGGGCTTCAGAAGAATAAATCGAAGCTTTAACTGCTGCTGCAATTGCTTAGGTAAAAGGTAATTATAATCTGAGAAAGAGAGTAATTAATACTGACCAAGGAAAGGCACGGAGTATTTTCATCAAGGAAAGCAAAAATGAAGTAAAGGATCAACATCCTGGTAAGCCAAGGGAGGAGCCTGAAGCTAAAAACAGTGATGTAGCATGCAAAGGAAAGGGTATTGAAAAGCCTACAAATTATGTTGTTTCTCCTCTCATAAAGGCAAAATACTAGAAAGTGAAGGTTGAGCAAGAAAAGCAAGATACTAGGTGTACTCAGGAAGATCAATCACATGGTAAAGAAGAAAAGATTAGTGATCAAATTACACCTGTTTTTGACATTCCAAGATATGTTGTTGACATGGCCCAAGTATTGTCACAAATTAAAGTATTTGTTCCTCTTTTGGAAATGATGAGAATAGAGGAACACAAAGAAAAGGTCGTTGCCCTTATTAGTGGAGCAGCTTTAGCTTCTGATGATAAGAAAA
>VDFB02145479.1:0-11634 GCA_007258455.2 Sequoia sempervirens
GCCCCATATTGATATGCTCATATATGTATTGCATACACCGTATCTGCACATGTTTCGACATGATGCAATGGATACGATGCCACGCCCCACTGATGTTCCGACACAGTGTTGGTGATGATGTCGTGTTGCTGATGGTAGTGAGCTGGGCTCGAGGACACGATGCCACGTGCATAGACATGTGAAGGTGCACTATGAGATTGTGTTATGATAGCCTACTTGTGTGATGAGTGTAATGGGGCCTCACACACTTGTAGAGGGATACTCATGTTTGCTTTCGATAGTGTTTGGGTCGGTTAGCATATGGGTATGACCTAGCCATGTATACCTCTGGCGATGGCGAGTACCTGCGTGTGCCTTCTCCATGAGGTATTGCTATGCGGGGTGTGTCTGTGCGTGCCTACTTCCACGGAGCCACAGACACACTGCCATGCGGCATACGTCAGTGCGTGCCTTCTCCGGCTGGCGTATGACCATGTCGCGTGACGACGCGAGGCAGGGTGTAGCCGAGGAGCACACTCTAGGTCATGTGGATGGCGTGCTCACTCCGCACCACATGAGGGATATTGTTATAGCTGGATGATGTTCCCTCCTTCCTCATTTGGTGGCTAGTATCTAGTCACGTAGTGTTGTATTGTGCAATTGTGAAGATTGAGGACTTCCTATATGATTGTTGATGATTTTCAATTGACCTTGAAGGCTGACATTTTGTTTATGTTTGATTGTAATGGTTTAGCCACACTTTGTGACTTATTCTCTCGTAGCCCTTGTGGTTACATTTGATTAGTGTTGACATTGCGCACATTTCTTTCTTTACTGTTGAAATTGAATCTTATTTGATGTTTGTTTTATGACTTTGGTGGCTAAACTAGTTTATCCTTGTTGTTTTCAAGGTCAGCCATGTGTCGTATTGTGATTCCTCTCCAAGGACGTATGAGGCGGACTTGGTGAGTGTATACGAGGAAGTATACGCAGGGAACCTTGAGGATGGGGGTATGTGAGGCTGTTTACAGCTAGAAACCACTACCCACCTAGGTGTGATGACTATCTCTTGGAGGCTAACCACCTTATACAACAAGAGATAGATCATTGTGGCTTTGATTGGATGGTCTCACTATGTGTGTGTGGCCTAACTCCATCAAGCCATTGAGTGTGAGGTATGGTTTATGTGAGATGGATTTTGGCTCTTGGCTCATGGATTATGTATTGTGGATTAGTATGCTACTTTTCGGCGTCCAGATGGACCCTTGTGTAGCCTCGTTATGTGATTCCCGGTGATGTGAGTTCGTGTGTATGTGAATAATGCATGAATATAGTACTTAGATTCTTGAGATTTTGTTTACTTCCCTTCTATTGTTCTCATCTAATATTTGGGACTTGTTCTTCGGTGGTGTTGTAGGAAAATGCCTAGACGTCACAATCTTGATAGGCATGGTCTTCAGAGCACTCCTTTTCTGAATGTCCATGAGGGTGGTCATGAGGAACATCTAAGCCCTCAATTACGCCCCTTGCTTGAGGAAATTCTTAACCGGCTTGGCCCAAGACAGGAGAGCAATCGACAAATGGCAAGGGAAAGAGAAAGGTTCCCTAGGAGAAGAGGTGTTTCAGCTATAGTAAGACTTATAATGGACCTCTTAAGGGAACGTTCTCCTACCTTCCATAGTCATAATGGTGGTTTGGAGGATGAGACTTGGATGATTGGTGTCCAGATTGGTGGGCGTCTTTTGTTTAGGAGAATCCGAAGTTGGTTGCGAGCCCAACTTTATCAGCTTGACCAGTCAACTCAGAGCACTCAAACTATAGCTAGGAGGGGTCAACTTCGGCAGGATGGTGCACCTCCTCAAGGTAGAGGAAATGGCAGAAATGCAGGATGTTTCTCTTGTGGCCAGCATGGCCACATAGCTAGGCAATGTCCTCAGAGGAGCACACCTGAATTTCATCAGAGACCGATAGTCACAGAGCCAATAGGGGATGATGCGGGTAGGATCCACAGAGAAATTGAAGTAGTTGATGACCGCCAGGTAGAGCATCAGAGCACAGATGTGGAGAGTATAGGTAGCAGACAGGCAGTTCATTCGGGAGCCTGTGAGAATTATGCCGTATAGGAGACTGATGTAGTGTGTCTTGTGTTGCTTCTATTGCACTAATACTTGTTATAATATATTATGTACCTTGAGACCTTATTGGTTCTTGTTTTACCATTTTGGATTGGTTTGGATGACAACTTATATGACTATGACGATTATGACATTTTCGGTTGATGGTTATTTTATGATGGATCAACACTCACGTTGGGAGGATGTGCATTGCATTTGAGAAACCTTTCCCTTTTTTGTATTTTGGCTTCCAGGAGTAAGCCTAGTTCTAGGGGAGGAGGATGTAATGCCTCTCGTGTTATTGAACTCCCATGATACCTTTATGTGCATGTGGTTGTTGATGTTCGAATATTGCTTATGTTTGATGTATACTCATGATTACGTTGGTGATTGTTTCATCTATTTGACTTATATGTTTTGCTTGGATGCAAATGATATTGTTTTATGATGTTAATGATAATGATTCATGGTGTTTGTCTTTAACTGATTATGCTATACTGTGTGGTTATGCAAATTGTTTAATACTTGCTTCACGATATATATGATGATGCGGTTTAGGGATTTGACAAGAAAGTACCCACATCTGTGTTCGTCGTCTTGTCGTTGGTTGTTGATGTCATCTGTTAATTCCCGTTTTGTTTGGTATCGTCTTATCTTACATCGTTCTTGTTTTTAAGTGGCAATTTTAATGTGTTAATTGTTAGGATTAGACATGTATCATTATTGTCAATTAGTTAAATTAATACAATGATGATTGAAATTAAACATTAAACATAATTATTAATGTGTGTTGTGAAGACTTAATTAAATGTTAAATTAGTTTGAAAATTTAAAGTTATGTTTATAAAATTAAAAGAGCAATATCTTAATCAAACAGCTTTGTAAATTTTCAATTGGCGATTAAATAATAATGTTTATTTAGTTAAATAGTATTGTTCATTTAATTAAATAATATTATTTATTTATTTGCATTAAGGGTTTATTTAAAAATAAATAATTAGTCAATTTCTTTATTCCGTAAAAATTTAAAATAGATACATAAATATTTATTTAAAAATATTTTCCAGGATAAACGGGTTGATTAAATGTTTTCCTGAAAGTTAAATGGGGTAGATTTAAGTTTATTGAATTTAATTTGATATAACAATGTTTTTCGATGGCGGGTAAAATATTTATTAAGGATGAAATTTTCCTTCCGTGGACGCAACTAAACCATAGTGGAGGTAGGTTTCTATTTTGTTGCAAAAGGTAGAGATTTACCTACAGGTGGAAATGGGAAGTGAGGAAAAGTGCCATGTGTTGGATATGAAAATTACGAAGTTGACACCTATTTCCTTTGTTTATCGTGAAAAAAATTAGGACTGCCTTAATTGTTTTAGGGAAGACGTAGAGGCCTTCATTTTTTTTTTCTTCTTCACTTGGAAGGGATGGGCAAACTGTTCCAATAGGTACGCTCTGCTTTAAAGTGTTGGAAATTTTCTTTTCCATTGTTCATTCTTATGATCAACCATCTACTTGAGTGGAATGGAGAAACTAAACGGTAACATTATGTTGAAATTTCTGCATCATTGCTTCACAGCCTGACTTGGTTTGTTAATTTGGTTAAGGGTGAGTTTTCCAGTTTGTGCTCTATATTATTAATCCACACTGGGTTGTGTTTTATTCCATTTTAAAACAATTTTATTATTATTGAAATAACAGTTGTTGAGAGATTGGTTTATTTCATCTCTTTGTTTAAAAAAAAAAAAAAGAAGAAGAAAAGAAAAGAAAATTACTTCCAAGATCCTAATAATGTGCACATTTAGGTTTTAGCCTAACAGAAACCTTTACCCTACATAGGTAAGTATATTTCAATATCGAATATGCTGCAAATTTGGATTTACTTTTACCATCTGCATTTGCTTGAAAAGTTTTCTAAGCTACTCAATAAATCCATTTAGTACATATCTTGCAACCATGGCCGTTCATGATATGACTTCTCCTTGAGGCCTCTCGTAAAACTGTTCCTGGATTTTAAAAAAAAAAGAAAAAAGAAAAATTGTACTGCCTCTTACTTTGCTTTACTTTCTTTAAATAATTCCCTTACTTCATATAGGCACAGGGTGTTACCAAGTTTATGAAAATCCAGATTTTTGCCTGTCAATCGCATTGCTTGAGTGTTACTAAAGCCTTTGAAACAAAAAAAAATAGAGAGAGTCCATTTTGTGCTTATCCTTCAGAGATATTGCTGTGCAATTGGAAGCAATTAATTAGAAATATATATATATATATATATATATATAATTATAAATTATTATCAACGCAAATGAACTATTTATGAATAGATAAAAAAAAAATATACATCTGTAGAGAACAATATTTGAATAAAGAAACTCACAGCTTTATAAATTTAGGTGTTATTTACAGCTTCTTCTGAGAGTAGATAAGAGCAATTGCTCTCTAATTATTACAGATACAGTAGTCTGAGAATGGTGTTGGAGCTACCACATGAGTCTGCTTTCTATCATTTCTGATTTATATTTAGAGATTATGACTATAGGCCATCCCCAAGGTTTTGTCTTGGTTTGATCCTTGCTATGTGCAACTATATGTGTAGCCGCAGTGAGAAGAGCAAATGAAATCATTGATATGTAGAATTTCAAATGGTCCTTGTATCATAATTCATAAAGCCATGTGGTAAGTGCTTCTCATTCCCCGCAACTAGTGAAAATATTTGGAGAATGGGCTACTAATTAATACTTACCTTGTGTAAATGTAATATTTCTTTTCACGATTCAATTGTCTCTTAAATTATATTTATTTTTATTTAATTTGATAGGAGAATAAAAATTGAAAATTTAGTAATTAATACTTACCTTGGGTAAATGGAATATTTCCTTTCATAGTTAAATTATCTCTTAAATTATATTTAATTTTATTTAAGTTTATTCAAGTTGATAGGGAAGACAAATTTGAAAAGTTAGTAATTAATATTTACCTTGGGAATAAAATTGTGTCTTCTCCTAAAGATATATTCGTTGAAGAAAATTTTGTTTTCTACTAAGGATATACTCATTGAAGAATAGGGCTAAAACTCCTATGTTAATGTTTTACTATGTCTTCCTTACCGATTTGTTTTCAAACCATTTAGGTAATGTGCGATGGCAGAAAACTTTAGTTAACATTCCTATAGTTATTTAATTGCAATAAGCCAAAAATTGTCAAAAGATAACTATTAGTTGTTTAATTGCTTTTAACAAATTAAAATTGATAAGGCTGAGTGTAGAAAAAACAGAGAGAGAGAGAAAATAATCTCTAGTACCATTTATTATGATTAATATAAATTTATAACTACATTGGTAAATGATTCTCTTTATTTGTTGTATACCTCATTTTATGAGTATAATAAATTACTTAAAGTTGTTGAAACTTGTTGATAATAAAATTATTATTAATAATCATTGATTTGTGACAAATTGATGATAATTTTATTATAGTATGTATTTTAATTAAAAGATATGATAGATTATAATATGATGCCATTGTTGTCTTGTTATTATGCCATGATCAATCTATTTTCATAAATAATACATAGAAAATTATTTTACAAACTCAAAGCAATTATCCTTGGAGTGTGTTGCATCCTTATCCAGTTCTTCAATCCTCGGCTTCACCTAAGTGGGTGGCAGCCGTCTGAGAAACTGTCTGGGGTAATGGACCCTAGAAAGGGTTGCATACCCATTTTTTTATAGTACGTTATCTGTATGGAATGCATAATACCTTGAGTAGAGGATTGAACTTTAGTATGTATCAGTGTTATGGTGTTGTGAGTATGAATGAAGTTGACTTTTCCATTGAAACCTAATGGTTATACCCTATGTGGGTTAGTCAATGAGTTGGGAGAACTCAAGTTGGGCGAACTACGGTGCCTCTGCGAAATATATACGTAGGCAAGGCCATCAAGTGATGAGCCCCCGAGGCATTAGGTCGGGCCCCTAGGACTGTTCTTCTGAGTCTTGTTTGAGACTTGTCGTTTATTCTCGATAACGTAAAAACTACCATTGATTTATATAGCTTGTCTTAGTAATCATGTGCTAACTATCTTTGATCTTATGTGTGTGCCAAGTCATGTAGACCTTGTAGGTATAGGCATTGGGAGCAAGGACTTGTTGATAAAATAGAATGTAAGAGGTATGTTAAGCTGACCTAAGTAAGTAGACTCTATTGCCAAAGTTAGTAAATCACTTCTATCTTTCTTGTAACTTGTGTGATCATTGAATATAGCTATAAGTAGTGAATTGTGTTGTTGTTGTCTTATAAGTAAACACAAAAATTAAAATAAAATAAAATAAAATAAAAATTATTGCAAAATTAGCAAAGATGCTACAGTCTTGCCTGGTTGTTTAGTGTGTAAAATGTGGGCATGAGATTGGTCACTTTGTACCTTATTTTTCATTAATTTCTCATTCTTATACTCAATGTACTTCTCCCATTGATATTAGGGAAAAATTATGTGATGAACTATTGTATCTTTAATATGTTGTATCTGTGGAAATATGCTCTGCAGTTGTATTATGGAACTGTGATTTGAATTGCAATGAAATGATGTATCGTTTTCCATGCTTGTGATCATTAATAGTAGTGTGTCATCACTATGTGTTCTTGGTTGTTTAGTCTCTTCCATTTGATAAAAGTTTATGATTTGTAATGACCATTTCGTGTACCCCAGAGGACGTGAAAGATTTAGTAAATGCATAATTGCTTTTCGTGCAATGTGTGCACACATTCATCATATGCAATGTTCCGCAATGTTTCACTTTAAAAAAAAAAAATCTGTACCACGGTGGGGCATTACATCAAATCACAAAGAGGTGGAATCAATGCAAATAGGGGAGGGGCCCAATAGTAGATGCGTGGTCCAATATTCGTGCACTTAATCGTAAATATAATACCCAATAGTCGTTTATATAATGTCCAATAGTTGTGATTTGACTACCCATAATTAAACAAAATGTATGCTTTTGATCTAAAAAGCAACCAATCATGTGATACCACATCAGCGCTCAACTACTCAAGATGTAATGCACGAGAATTGGTCTCACTATTTTTTGGAGCCTTTTTGGACACCTTGACAAAAACGCATGCTGATGTGGCCCTGAAACCTTAGTTATAAGCAGAGAACTTGCCAAGTAAGCTGCTGTAAAAAATTGGGAGTGATTTGAAATTTCGACGTAGGATAATTAGAAGTGCAAAGTTAGGGTGCATGGGCCCTCTCCCCTGCCTCCTAGTCTTGAGCGCCAAAATGTAAGGGAAAAAGGAGAAGTAAAGTTTTTCTTTTAAAAAAAGTCAAAATTTCTCTCACGTAGTAATGGAAGCATGAACAAGGATAGGGTTGCCTTATGCTGCAATGAAGAGCTTTAACCACGTTGCAGAGGGAAGTGTTATAGTTTGTTTGTGGTATATTGGACGGTTTATTGGGATTCATTGAAGATGCCCATGTTGCAGAGATTTACCATGAGAAGACGACATGGTGAGATCAAAGTTTTCAAGTTCATGACATATGGAGGGAAAGATAGAATTTGTTGTCCCTGTTAAGACCACGTTGCAGAAAATAGAAGAGATATGGCATGTAGTTTGGGGGTTGGAGCGTTTCAAGGGTTTGTTGTTTGCTGCATTAAATGAGAGCTTCATCCACGTATAAGGAAATACTCCAGCTTACCTGAAGGTAGATGGAACGTTGCAAACGTTAAGGAGAATATTGAGCATGTTGAAGAAGTCTATCCAACACATGTTCTTCAACTCATGTAGAAGTAGACACGTGGGAGAAATAGGATGTCACGGGGCTAGCCTAAGCGACCTCGTGTGGCACCAAAACGACGTCTCGCCCAGCTCAAGGAGACCTGGTGAGCTCACTGCCTGGACTACACCTCGCCTTGGGTTAGGATCGTGACTTCAGAACTCAGATCAACACTATGTTATGAAATCAGTTAAGTATCAATGCAACACATAGCAGATAAAAGAATGATCACAGATATAGGGGCAAGTTCTTATTCTTATTAAACCACGTTGGATTTATGATGCAAAGGATCAAGTTTATACAAGTCGGACGTAGCCGAGAATGCTTGCATAACTCATAGCCATTACAAAAATGCCCCACAAGAGTTTCTAGCTCGGTTACATTACCAAGAGCAACGCACTTCTAACTCAGGAAATAAAACCTTGCACCAATCTGATACAAGGGGGGAAAAAGATGCTCCTCTTCGACTCACACCAAAACCCTTCACAATTTTGCATATAATAGAATACACTGTAATCTGCTTTTTCTTCACACAGTAGGTTCGCATACACTAATTTTCAGGAATGCAACTCGGTCATGAGCGAAACGTATACATCAGTTCTGCCACGCAATGCAACTCGGCATGAGCTTGCATCACCATGCCTCAAGCCAGGAATGCGTCAACCAAAATCCAATAATACCATGACTGGACTCCTATTGCAACACACACCCAACGCAACATTGGATTACGCAACCAGTGATGAGTTGGATCACGCATCAATTAATGCTTGTCAGGGACACGCATTACACCAAGAGTCCAAGTTGCTCCAATGTTTGCTTCCACTTTGACTAGGTCATTACGCCCCCAATTAGACCATGAGTCGGACAATGTTGCATGGAAACCAGATGTCTGGATCAAGCTCAACAATGTAGAGGACATTGCGGTACTTGCCCCTTATATTCTCCCGCACCCAATTTAGGCGACGCCCTCGGCACCGGTGCTCGGCCTTGGCTCCACGCAGAGACTTCAGTGCACTGGGATGCAAAAAAGTGGGCTTAGTTAGACTGAGTTGAGTTCCCTTCCAAGAACTGCATGACCTTCTCCTCCTCACGCTAGAGTGACTTGGCTCTCTCCCAAGTCGCTTCCTCTACTGGTTTTCCTTCCCATTGGATGAGGAACTCGCAAAAATCCATCCTCCTGTAACCTCTGGTTTGCATAGCCAGAACTTTCTCCACTTTCCAATCAAGACAATCGATCACATTGGCAGGTCCTTGGTTCGGAATGTTGCGCACTAGATCATCCTCGTCAGGATGATGCACTCTCAGCTAGCTGACATGGAACACAGGATGTGTAATCAAGGGAAAATCAGATTTGTTAAAGGGTTAGCACAATAACATTAAAATCCATTGATGTAACAAAGCACAAAGGAAATCAATATAAAAATAAAAGGAACAATGTTACCATAAATCTTCATCTTCCATGCTTCACCTTTGTTACACCTTCTAGTTTGCAGCAAATCGAATGAGGCCCTCATATTTCCAATGAGCACCTAGACTAATGTCAAAGCCCTATGCAAAGGTTGAAGGATTTATATAAAAGAAATGACCTCACAATAGACTAAAATGACAATGACTGCAAATGACAATAATAATAACCTAAGTTGACAGAATGAGCATCAGAGAGAGACAAAATAAGAACAAAATTGCCATTTTATAAAAACTGCAATTTTGAATGTGTGGCCAGGATGAGAAGATGACAAATACCCTAGAATCAATGGTCAAGATTGAATGTTGTAGTATGGACTAGGGTTAGGTCAAAATTAGGGCAATGACAAGAAATAAATGGTTGAGATTGAATTATGAGACAATTCAATCAAGGGATGAAATTAAATGAGATGTCAAGAGATAAGATTTGATTTGGAAGACAGGATTGGCACAGATAAAGAGGTTGTTGGAGAAATTAAATAATAAAAATTATTTAATTTAGGTGACCAATGAATAATTAAATAATAAAGGTATTATTTAATTATAGAGGAATGTGACAAAAAGAATCATTTTGAATTTAAATAATGATTTAATTCAAAATTCAAGAGAGTGGACCAAATTAAATAAATAAAATTTATTTAATTTATGATAGAAGTGGCCAATGAATAATTAAATAATTAAAATAATTATTTAATTATAGTGGAAAGTGGACAAAAATTAAATAAATTAGAATCTATTTAATTTTAAAAGAAGGGGACTTAATTAGTGACGTAATTAAATAAATAAAATTTATTTAATTAATCAGAAAAATAAATGACAAAGGGAAATTAAATAAATTAAAATTTATTTAATTAAAAGGAAGACTTTAGACATACAAATAAAAATTTATTTGTTAATCATAGGGAATAAATGACATGAATTAATTATAATATATGAATTATTTAATCAATAGTTGAAATGTGGACCAAGGACATAATTAAATGACTTAATTATGCTAGGGACGAAAGTGGTAAAAAATAAAGCTTAGGGCCTAGGTCATTTTAGGTGTCCACATTTTGCCCCTCTTTGTCATAATGTCGCTTGTAGCATTGTGACAAAGAAAATAAGTCAAATACCCGGTCACAAAATAGAATGAGGAAGAATGACGAGGGAGGTTGATAATATGCCCCTGGGCAGACAGTTCCAAAAGAGCTTGAGGTGTGCTCTGAAATTGAAAATGAAGACTAGAATATGAGGGACAAAGAAATGTTAGTGCAAAGATATGGATGATAATATACAATACTATATGAGCCAGTGAGAGAAGATGACAAGACTAAAAGAAGATTAAGAAAATGACTAGTTCCTAGACCAAATCCTTCAAAACATTGCCATAGGACTAATATTTATTGCGCTTAATCATCATTGGGCGGTAAAAATGACACAAATGGACAACAAACACAATGGTATGACGTAGACCAAGGTGTGCAAGGTCATCCACTTGAAAAATAGAGT
This sequence comes from Sequoia sempervirens, assembly GCA_007258455.2. Lineage (NCBI taxonomy): Eukaryota > Viridiplantae > Streptophyta > Pinopsida > Cupressales > Cupressaceae > Sequoia > Sequoia sempervirens. The sequence continues at coordinate 10,825 of VDFB02145479.1, forward strand.
CACAGACAAGGAATGTCCTAACTCATACTAAGGGCGAAGTTGCCCCAGTCTTTTTGTCAAGACAACCCACAGACAGCAGTCAGAGAAAATAAAATAGGCGAGGAGACGTCATCGCACCTCTAAATCCTTCATGGGACATCCTCGAGGTAGCTAGTAACATGACCAAAAAGACAATATAGTAAAAAATATAAGACAAAATAGCCAAGATAGCCAAAAGATAAGATAAGAAAGACTAGAAAGATTAACAACCATGTAATTTTGTTTGCCAATGTTTGTTTTGCCAAAGATTGAATTCTTGTCAGTTTGACAGTTTAAGAGTTTTGCCAATTTGACAGTGTTGACAATTTGACAGGGCCTATTATTAGGAAGGACACATCCTGAAAAGGCAAAGGACATTTTGATGAGGTCTAACTCCAAGAAGGACACATCTTGAAGAGGACCAAAGAGTGACAAAATTGACATTGTTTTGAGTAATATGTTTTGGCAAGTTGACCGATGTTGACTGTATGATTGATTGGCTTATGTTGTCTAATTTTGACCAATTTTTACATTGACATTTCAAATGACTATCTTGTGTTCGAGTTTGACTATGTCTGACTTATTTGACCGATGTGACGATTGTGAAAAATGCCATGATTTTATTTTGACCAACCTAAAAGGACTGACCTAATGTCTTGGGGACTCATCGAGTGATGGCCTTGCCCACGTAGCAAATGCGCAGAGACAACGTAGTTAGACTATGACATGGGCTGACTGACATCACTAACTTTGACTCCATGTGACTGACTTTGACATTGATTGGGATGTTTT
>VDFB02145480.1:0-76143 GCA_007258455.2 Sequoia sempervirens
AAAGATCAGAATAACCATGTGGAGAAAGAACATAGGAGGAACGGACATTATCCTACAGAATTCGGCTTCATTGTCAGCATCATTAGAAGGTTTACATAAGGGCAAAAATCAAATGGGGAAGACAATGCTCCTAGCCAAACAAGGACAGTCTGCATATAGGCTTAGATGTTTAGACAAGTATATGGTAGACATCTATGGAGGAATGAGAAGTGGGGTATCTGTATTATTCTCCAAAGAAGATTCATTATCACCATCAATAGAAATCAATCCCTAAAACCTGATTTTTTTAGATTTTCTTCCACTACTCAAGCTATGTAATTTCAGTTTGTCATTTTTGCTATTTGGCATAACCATTTGGAATGCTGGAAACTATCTAATATTCAGTTACATACTTCAGCCTTCGAGGCTTAGAATCTATAATGCAATGAATGGAAATATATGAAGTTCATGCCTATTTAAACAACCATAATCTATTATGGCGTGTCATGCGGAAATGAGATGTCAAACATATATAAGCTATGTCTATATTTTGCCAGTTGATTGTATAGTTTTTAGATTTGTCAAGGTTTTGTTGTATTCTTTCCATGTGGGTAGTTTTATCATTTGAGTTCTTCTTGCTCTCAAGTCTTGCAATTTAGGGTGAGTATAGCATATTTTTATCAAGACACTTTCATAATCCAGCTTGTGCAAGGATTTGGTCTTCATGGGAACCAACCTGAAACACTATGCCAATAAATGATAAGTTATGTTACAGCAGCATAAGTAGGGCTGAAAGTTCTATACATAGCATAAAATTAGCTCAAGAAGCCAAGTGCCACTGCTCTAGGCTAGGAAAGGTGAAGAAAAGGTTGTTTCTTGAAACAAGTCTCCACATCCAAGGCCTAAGTATCTTGCTTGTCAACAAACAACATATCTGAAACACTCTCAATTGTAGGCCTTCCGCTTCCAACAAGATCTCTAATAACTTGGCTGTCTTATCTTCCGAGGTGATACACAAAGACACAGATAAAGGTGGCCATAGAATATAAACACAATTAACTTATCCTAAACTAACCGTGAGATAGAATCTGAATAATTATTGATCTCAATCTATGAAGGATCAGGAACAAAGACAAGGAATTATCGGACATAATCACTAGGGACGAAATAGCACATTGTTTTCTGCTACAATCATAGGCTATATGTTCATCTATGTATACATGAATTCTAAACTCTTCTCACTGATATCTCCTACATGCCACTTGCCATTCTTGGCATATCACCCATTAGTCTCTATATTATGTACAAATATGATTCCTAACTAAGACACGAAACCATGCCATGAATCACACTTATTCCACCTACATATCATATTGCATGGTGACTAATTAATTTGGGATGATTTTCAACAGTCTCAACTCTTGAAGTCATTATCATAATACCCAGCATGCCGAGGATGACACCTATTTAAATCTCAACTTATCATTTCTCAACCAAAGGAAATTTGCATGTAGAAATTTATATTGTCAAAATCTGCTAAAGGCATTCTAGCATGGAATTCTCCTTGTCTATTGTATTCTTTGGTCAATTAGAATGCACCTAGGCTCTAGATACATATTTAGTAAGAGATGCCAAATATATGTGCTATAAATGTCATTTCCAAAGAACAATTCTTATCGATAGATTCAATTGTGTTGGCACACACTCACCCATGCCATGAAGTCTAGTAACATTAGGGGCTCCGTCATATGCAACTAAGTCTGCTTTGTATCCATCAAAGTGTTTGATAACCGCATCAACTATGTGAGACTTGTAATGTCTCCTTGGACTTGAATACTTGTAATGTCTTCTTATTATGGAAATTACGCTTCTTAACTTTTAGAAGGGAACTTTTAAAACAGAGTACTAAGAAGTTATTTGCAAGGCAAAAGATGATAGAATTCGAAAGGCTCTCTCTTGTTAGGACGCTATCTTAAAAGGCTTTCCCTCTATTTGTTACAAGAGGTTCCCTCTCTTTTCTTTTAAAGAAGAGTCCTTTGAAACTTTTAAGCAAATTCAACTGCTAGGTGTATGATCACTTTTCCAACTTCTACTAGCATCCTTCATGTTCATAACTTCATGCAAATTCTTGGATGCATCAACAAGGCACGTGTGGAGTCTATTTTGATTTTACCTTTTCTTTTTCTTCTTTTGATTTTATTTCTTTTAAAATCATGTCTTACTTTTTTTCTTTTCTTTTTTAAATAAAATAAGAATATTTACATTTTAATTTTAAAAATATAATAATAATAATTAATATAATATTAATTCTATTCCTTTACTAGTATTACTATTACAATTTAATGTTATTTAGTTAATATTAAATTTATTTCCTTAAAATAATAATAAAAATATAAAAAATAAAAGAGAAATGTTATTTATATTCCCATGTAAATTCCCATTTAGTTTCGGTTCATTGCAATGGAATAATTGAATATAATTGCATATCAACAAGTAGCTCACTCGTGCTAAGTTGGCTCATGAACAATGTTGACATGAGCTCTCCCAATTATTTAATTAGTCTAGATTTCAATCTTATGCAACCATATACAGTTAAAGAACACACATATACATATTAATCTTATTCACACACATATGCAACCTAGCTACATGAGTCTAACTGTGCGTGTGTGATTCCATCATGATAGGTGACCTCCATTGGCTAAAACCTTCTCCTCGATGATAATCTCTCTCCAACTTGAAGAGAGTGTCAATTGTTCCTAACGCACTTATGGAAACAAAATTTATAATTAGTCATCACCATCATAATCATTCTTAATTATACTTCAAAACACACTTAACATAATCAAGCTATATTGCCTAATCGTTTGCTAATACACAATTAATATAATAAATCAGTAATTAAGCTAGGAAAATTAAGTGGGATGTGACACATTTCAAAATTTTGCAAAGTGGGTGAAATGAGTAGATGAAATGCTTGGAAGGAATATAGGGAAAAGTTGTGGGATTGGACATCATCATGGGATGTCCAAAAGTCACTCTAAATTTTGCATAGGAAGAAATGGACAACAAAAGGCTTTTGCAACCCTTTGTGGGAATTCGATGTGGAAGTGGATGTTGGAACTGGATATTAGAATGGAGGTTCAAAAGTCCAACAAAATTATGCAAAAGGGTAGTGGAAGGGAACACAAGGAATGTTTGCAAAAGTGGGAAAGGGATTGGGAGGAAGGACAAATGTTTGGTTCACCCTTAAGATTCCACAAACAATGAAACAAAGGGAACTAGATGGAAAGAAGGGAGCAATAGACCTTGTGGCAGACTTTTTTGTGGGACTAGACACTTGCACAATATTGGTGTTATATGGCTAGATTGTGTTTGCATCATATCATGGATAGATCTTGGCATCCTTCACCTTTGTGCTATTGGTGAAAGCTGATTAATCCATAAGATACAACATATAACACTTGACATTTGTTGCTTGCATGATATTGGTGACAGTTGGCTATCTATACTTGTATTATACTCAATTTTGACATATGGGGTCACCTTTTGGCCAAGAGCACTATTGGCGTTTCAATTCGCACCTCTGGTATGTGAATTAGAAATGGACAGCTATGCAAGATTAACTGCTCTTCAAATTAGGAGGGGAAGCTCCCTCTCTTGTTGATGTTGCTTAAAGAAAGTAAACTAAAACTAATTGCCAATCTTTTTGTTCAGCTAAGAGCACAAGGTTATAAAACTCTAGTGCCGTAGCTGAGATTTTCTCTTTTTGAATTCAACTACGACTAAGCCTACTCTAATGACGCTTCTAACAACTCAAGTAAACTTAGAGCTTGAGAGTTAAAAGTAAACAAGGAATGATTCTTTGACACAAAACTCACATAAACTCACTCTCAACATACACCTTAAGACTCATTGTACTTTTAGATGCAAGCTTGAAATAAAGATTATATAAGAAACACATAAAAGGAAACCTGAGACAGTAGATCAAAGCAGCAAAGCAGGCATAAGATTTCCTTTCTCAAATTTCAAATAACAAAGATTACACTTCTGGGACAGTAGGATTGTAGCAATAAAGGCTTACAGTTTTGCGATCAACTAGAATACATTGACACAAGTAACACATGAACTGAACAATATCTTGCAGCAAAGGTAGGCATACAAGCTTGCTCTTACACTAAGTGAACTGACACTGAATAACAACTTGCAGGCAAAAGTAGGCTCAACAATTTGCTATCACAATAACGTTAAAGAAAAATGGGCAAGGCTGCCCTTATTTATACACAAGCGAGGAGTAGGGAACCCTAAAATCTCCTTGCTTTTACAACAAGACTTGCCAACATGCAGCTTTATTTCTAAAACTAAAATATGACAACTAACTAACAACTCCGTTGAAAACAAAAAACGCAGGAAAGCCAACTATTACAACTTTGATTCTTTCTATCTTTCACAAAGAATAGATAAGCATGAGACAAGAATAGCAAGAAAACTCGAAAAAGCATTGAGTTAATTGCTGCTTTAAATCTATCTTTGGAGATCTTTGCGTCGTTGGTGTATGTTTTATCATCCACCGAACACACAGAATAAAATGTCCAAAGACACTCTATCCTCTCTTGAAAAACCACCGTGTATGCTAAGATTGCGAGAAGATCATATGGCGATTCCAAGGTTTCTTTTGTCAGGTCTTGACGTGTGGATAAGCTCAATGGGCGTTGTGATTTGCTGGTAATACACAAAGGGACTTACGTTAAAGAATTCTTCACAAGTTTGGGACTTAGGTGGATTTATCATTAAAGGCTTTTTCAATTGGGACTTTTAATTTGGATCTCAAAAAATTGCAAAAAGATAAGGGTTTAGAGGATTTATTCTATGCCTAAGAATTTAAGAGAGTAAAGATTCGGTGAAAGGAATAACCACGCTTTGTTTTGCCTCCTTGGGAAAACTACGCAAAGTGGGTGCAATCTTCAAGGGGTGTGATTATAATTTTCAAGCCTCGAGTGAGACCGAAGTTAAGCTTCCACAATTACAAGCTCAGGCTAACTTTACGCATTGAATGCAAATCATCCATTCGAAGAAAGGATGAGCAATATTTCACCATTGAATCTATACGATCAATCTCGCATTCACTTAACCAATATTCAAAGCAAATTGTACTTAATTTAATTCTAACTCTAATCTATGGTAGAAGAAGCTATGCAACCTTGCTTACTACTTGACAATAAAAGTGGTTCAAAGCAAATCATGCATAAGAGCTTTTATTATCGGAAATAGTCTCAATGCAACAATTTCATACACTGTCTCCACACCAATGAAAGTGAGAGATCACCAATTTAAATAGAGTTTTTAAAATCAAATGAAGGGCCAAGATTAAATCAACATCAATGGCCAAGATTAATACAACCCAACCCTAATTAGGGTTGCCCAAAATAACATCAGTTATCAACCAGTAAACAAGCAGTGAAAAGCAGTGAAGTGGTAGTTGGAGCTATCATCAAGGGGAGGCGTCCCTATCTTCTTGGGCAGCATTGTGCTCGATGAATCTGGACACGATCGTGACAACTTCCTCCATCGTGACTTGGGGTAGCATGCTAATCTTGAATTCAAGTCCATCTAAATCCTCAGCACATTTGGCGAAGGTGCTCTCCCAATCTGCCTCCTGCCTTACAAAATCATTCCGGATGGCCAAGAGATTCCCCACTTTTGCGAAATCCTGTCTCATAATTGGTTCAGTAGCGGAGAAGAAAACCTCCTGAACCTTATGCTTCAACATCTCTAGCTGCATGTTGTTTTCTCGGACAATTTCTCGGTCAAACACATCTGCAACTATCATATAAATCTTCTCCCAGATTTCTTTAACTTGATCCTCAACTCTGAGCCCATCCGCCTTCGCCTTCTCCAAAATCTCTCTCCGTATAGTCACTACCCAAAACCAATGGAGAAAATCATAAGCTGCTTTTGTAGCAATCACCTTTCCTTCGACCAACTCTTCCCTTGGAACACCCTTCAGTACCTTGAGGTATGGAATGAGCCTCTCCTGAATGTCTGGAAGGTTGTCCCAAGTTTCTGCCATATCAACCAATCTGGAAAGAAAGGAAGAAGTTTTTCCGTAGGCAAGCACCAATTTCTCCATGAATGAGGCTGCTTCCGTGCTCTCGCTTACCATCCATTCCTGGGCCTCCTTGGCCATGACCATCCCTTGCTCTACATCCTTGGCCATTTCCTGCGAGGGATTAAGAAGAGGAGGAGCTATTGCATCACCCTGATTGAGTGGCTGGGTTAGATGCCGTATGTACTCCTTCAGGCGCTCGACCTCCCTTTTGTATTCCTTTTTTTTCGCCACTTCCTTTTCCAATCTCGCCTTGACAGTTGAGACGGAATTGTCCAGTTCTTCCACTTCCTGGCCTTTTGTGGTTGGGCCAAGGTCTATAGTGATTATGGCGTACTCCTGGGGAGTGATCTCACCTTGTGGCTTATCCACTGTTGGTATTGCGATGTGTATGGAACGACTGTCGGCCTCGTCCCTCTGAATGGTAGAAAATTTCTTGGCAGGTTTCTTAGTTGCAACCTATTCCAACCTTGCCAAGAAATCCGCAATATCATCTTCTTCTTGGACCTCTATTGGTGCCTGAATCTTCATCCTCTCTATTAGACAATCCGGAATGGTAGGCTGCTCGATACCACCTTCCTCCTGAACATCCTCTTCATTTGGAATATCCAAGATTCCTCTGAGGGTGGAAATCATTCCCTCTTCGAAGTCATCATTTTGGACTTCCATCTCATTATTTGAACCTAGTATTTCTGTGCCCGTAGGTGATGAGGGCTCATCGTTATCCAACTGGGTAGGCTCATTGTTCTCTTCCTGAACTGCTGAAGGTCTCATCATTTTGGCCAAGGATTCATTTGCGGTAGCTACTAGCTCATCAATGTTCCTAGACGTTGCAGAATGAGATGGTTCTATCCTCTGTCGTTTTGGAGCAGGCTCTATGCGTGGAACTACCTCTTTCCTCTTCTCGCCAATCTCAACCAAATCATCCTAATGGGATGTGCCAGCATTGGAGGAGTACGACTCCTTCTCGCTCAATAAATCATACGTGAGCATTATTCTTTTCTGTCTCAACTCTTGGACATGATGGTCGACCCACCACTGAGAGTACTTAATCATCGGTCTCATTAATGTCGCCAAGTCTGAGTGCTCAGGCTCTGACCACTTCACGGAAGGAAGAGGTCGGCTCTCCTCGAAGCGCGGTTGGACATAATTTCCATCGTCTTGCAACTGATCAGGCACCCGACAAAGTTCGGTTGCCCTCATAAAGTCTACTGGCACTCTAGACCACAATCTCCTCCTGACTTCGTACTCATCAGTGGCGTTTGCCCAGAAGTCCTCCAATTCCACCCTGTGTCTGTATCTCCTCCCATCCACTGTTTGAATATGATGATGCGGGTCAAAATTGGCCCTGGACTTATAGGCTGTGAATGGGTACCACTGGATTTCCAGCCTGGCACTCTCAGCTGCTTGTGCTGACGGACAGGATTCTAACATATTCCCAATAAAGAATGGGAATGTAACAGCCACCTTCTTACTTGGCCTCTGGATGTTCTGGTATTCTTCCAGCTGCCTCAGGACTTCAAGTAAAATCATTTGATTTGTCGGATAGATAGGCAACTTGTAGGGATTTCTAGTGAATCCCTGGATCCTGACATATGTAAATTTAGGAAACTAGATAAACTAGGATCCATACTTACTGATCAAACTTTTTGCCTCATGACTCAGCCTTTGATGCGTTCCTCCTTGAAGTGTTCTTGTGATGTACATTAAGAAAGCATCATGCACCCGCTTGAAACGAGATTTCTCCCTTAGCTGAAGTTGTGGGTAGCAATCATAAGGCCTGAGTTCATTTTCTCCATTGCCAACTTTGCCTTTGCAAACTAGTCCTGGGTATTTATATGTCCTGGCCAATAAATAGACAATATACGAGCTCATGTGAAAAGACTTAGTCTTTTCCAAATTAGTCAGCTGCTCGTGAAGATTGTCACTTATCATTCGAGACCAGTTGAACATCGTCATGCCGGAAGTGATTTCATCTATGAAGTAATACGTCCAATTTTCAAAATATGCACCTTGTGGGTTGCCAGCTATTCTGTTCAGCATCAAAATGATGTCCCGATAATCTTCTTTAAAATCTATCCGGCGTGGCCTCTTAGGCATCTTCTTTATTGATGTTCTAGGCTTCTCCAGCCATGCCTTATTAACATTTGTGGCGCATAACTCTTACTAGTTGTCATACAATCCCTTGGCTTCCTCCTTAGTTTTGTAGATGGTACGGGAATGTGTTGGGATGTCGAATGTCTCTTGAATTGCCACCTCGCCAAGGTGAGCCAGGACCTTTCCGTCAGGTGCAATGATTTGTCTTTTCTGAGCATCATAGTGGATGGCACATTCTACCATTAATTCAGCACAGTCGATCGCAGGCGGGAATCCAGCTGTTTAAAAATTTCCATTCCTCACCATTCGTCTGACAATTGGTGTCGAAAGTCCATCATGTCCATATACTCATTTCTTGAACTCTATGAAGTCAACATGTCCCAGATTGGTGTCTGCAACATTTTTCCACTTTGAATTTATTTTTGACTCTCGCTGTACCCCCTTATTGGCGAACTTCATTGGCGCCTTCTTCAATGATTCTCCTGCTGTGGTCATCAACCTGCAGTAAAAATACTAACATTAATACGAAGACTTTTTAAAATAATTCATTTTTGTGCCTTGTGTTCAAATACTTTACTTTCAGCTCATTAAATAATTAAACTTTTGCGAAAAAGCAAGCTGAAAGTAAATGAATTTTATTGAAATTTTAGCTAGAACTTAGCCAAGCTGGAAAAGATAGAAGGAGAAATGATGAATTCATCCAATTGAACTCCAAACCTCAGGAAAGGACTTCTGGCTGCAGATCAGATTTAAACTTTGAGAATTTAACCAAAAATCAAGTGACTAAGTGCGCCTGTCTTGCTAAGAAATTCGACTTTCAGCCAAGAGCTTCTTCACTTCTTCGGAAAAATTACTTCTTCAGCGTAAAATTATTCCTTCCTTTGAGAAAATCGATCTTGCCTGCAGAAGAATTGATTGTCTTACAATTTCGAGAGATTAGCTTCTCTTCAGCTGTGTCTGTAAAAAAATGAGTTGCTGAAACTCATTATAATGCTGAAGAATTTGATTTATTTTAGCAATTGCCTCTTTCTCTCTTGATCTCGATTTGTTTTCTCTTCTTCAGTTAGGCAAGTTTCCATTATTTTCGAAAAAACTCCATGGCGAGCTTATCCAGGCAAATCTCTTTGATTTTCCAAAATTTGATTTTTTGCTTAGATGTTTATCTTTGATTTTCTAAATTTTGAAAATATTAAATCTCTATTTAAATTTGACTTTTCCAAGTTTTAATTCATGGCAAATTTAATTTTTCCCAGGGATTTTATCTTTGTCTGGCGTAATTTATTTTCTTCCGATACATATCTGGCAACTTCCATTTTGTACGAGGCATTTTAAATTATGATATTGCTATCAAGATTCAACCGTGTAGTTTCGAGTCAAACTCATTGACCCATGTTTCATGAGTAGTGGTTCAACAAGAACCCATCTCTCATGATATTGAATGGTCCACTTAGCACTCATTGCATCTAGGTGATGCTCACAGAGGTGAAGCATTTTAAATTTCTAAGTATTGGAAATAAATTGTTAAAATATTAAAATATTTAATTTATTTCCAACCGGTTCGTTTTTGGACCCATGGCTATTTTAATTTTTCTCCTTTTTTCTTTGGCTAAATGTTTATTTTCCAGATTTATTTCAATTTTCATCTAGCCAAGTTAAAATTTTAGCCATCTCGTCATTAAATGTTATGCCAGATCCTCATTTTCTTTTGCCATGGTGGATCTCAATTGTGTAAGGCATTATTTCTCATGTCGAATCACTCTTTTTCCTCTCCTCACAAAGCACAATTTCTAGGGTAGCATATGTTTGGATGTCTCCCTTAGGCAAAATTCCATGATACTTAGACAAATTTTAACCTCTTTTAGCCAAGGGCGGACTTTCTTGCCTCTTTGCCATGTATATTTTCCTCTGTGCACTTAGCCAAATTCACCAATCTTTGTCTTAGGCATTCATACTTAGGCGAATTTTTTTTAATCTTTCCTTTCCTTCTTATGCTAGGCGGACTTCACACTTCCTTTGCCATGGCCTAGGCGGACTTCCTCAAGTTCTTTCCACCTTCCATCAAGGCATGGCGGACTTTCCATCCTTCTTGACATTTGCCTTCCATACTCTTCCCTAGCCAAAATTTGCATTTTCTCCCTCTAAAGCATTAAAATACTTAGCCAAGATTTCAATTTTTTTCCCCTTCTAGGCCTCCATACTTAGACAAATTTCGGATTTTTCTTCCTAGGCATCAAACACTTAGCAAAAATTTCAATTTTTTTCCTTTCTCATGCCTAGGCGGACTTCCCAAGTGCCTTGCCAAGGCTGGGCGGACTTTGAAGAGTCTTTGCCAAGGTTGGGCGGACTTTAGAACCTCTATACCATGTCCCTTATTTTAAGGGCCGACTTCTATGCCATTTTCTCCAAGGCATGGCGGACTTTGAAGGAGGCTTGCCATTTTTCAATCAAGGCAAGGGCGGACTTCCTCACCTCTATGCCATGTCCCTTATTTTAAGGGCCAACTTGTTTATGGCTGAACATGTTCTCCTTTGATGGCTAATTTCCGCACTTAGGGCAAAGTTTCATCGCGAATTTCATGCCCATTGGTTGATTTTGGTGATTCCCATGATTTTGACTCCGGATTTTTCAACCATTTTTCCAGATTTTGCTGATTTTCCTCAGATTTTGCTTTGCATTTCCATGTTTTTCCCGGGATTTTTTTACCTTGACTTTTCGATTGTACCTTTGATTTTTTCAATGATTTTGTTCTAAAGATGGAAAGTTGACCGGCCGGACTTGTGGTTGACTTTCTAAAAATAGAAAAAAGCAAAACCCTGTGGCAATAGGGGAACCCCTTGCTATCCAAAAATGCCAAAATGGAAAAACTAAAAAGCAAAAAGCGCATTCCCTAAAAAATAGGGAAGTGTCGTATCGGGCCCAAAGCATAGGGGATCTTCGCCTCCCGACCTCTCGAAAGACTCTGGATGACGCTTATGCACCGATTCAAGCATGGATTATTGACTCTTGCCCAATGACTTTGGTAAAAGATTACCTTGAAACTTTGAAAGAAGTGACTCCCCATGTAACCGGCAAGTATGGAGACAAAACCCCAAAACTAGCAAAATCACCGGGGTCCCCATTTGCAATGGGACGATGTGTGAAAAGGTCACAACATGTCAGCTATTGTGAAATCTCTTTGCCTCTAGTGCATCGATATTCAATCGGCCTAATCTCCAAAAATTAATGAAGATTGGCTTCGACTTGTAGTTTCATAGCTGATGGACGCGCACCATTGAGCTTCAACCGGGAGTAAGTAAACAACAATATAATTTCTATTTGGAGACTCGAGTTTAAGGATTGGTCTTTGTCTGAGCGGTGAATTCAAACAACATCGATTGGAGGATTAATAGCTAACGGCGATCCTAGTTCGGGAATCATCCGATCATAGAAGCGGCTTGAGGAAGGTTGTCAAGCATTCATAGTATTTCACTTTGATATCAAGATTTCATATATTGGCACAGGAAAGACATTCGCTATCGTTGAATATGGTTATGTTTGAAGGAATCAAAATTTCATTTGGAGGCTTTAACAATTTAAGTCGTCTATTAGTTTCCTGCCGATATCATTGCTCTAATATTCACAGTGGAGCGGAAGCATATGCATTCTAGAGTTTGATTGCTATTGAAACCTTCATGTTGAGCGGATACTCATAAACTATATCGGAATCCACATATTATTTGGCTATCACGGATATATGAAGCAGATTGTGTATGTGGGCACTGTCTTTGAAGAATCCGCTAATACACGGGAATCATATCGCGGAAATTGATAAATGTATGAAGCAGATCAGAAACAAAGGACCTTCCATAGAATGTTTAAGAGAAACCTTTGAGTGGTGATAGGAGTTAAAGGAGCATGGGAATAATCATTCTGAGACACAAAGATATCGAACTGCAAATTTCTTATCGCAGATAGAGTCAATGTTAATCGGTCATTGGAGCTGTCGACTTATTAATTGTTAAAAATATTGAATTTTGTTGGATGCTGCCTTCTAAATGTATGCCGTTGAGAGTCTTAAGGAGCATTAATCGACTTCTCTACCAACGACACCAATAGGGGCGCGAGTGCCTATGAGGGAGTCGAGATTGTCTAAAGAGAACTGATTATTTCGAAATTCGAATTAAATCTTCAGATAATCGGGCCGCTACCTGTATTGAAGCAGTCAATAATCAGCCGTTTGTCTTATTTGAAGGCTGCTCCTGGTTTGTTAAGGAAACTTCATAGTTTAAGCTGTAGGACATTGACGGGAGGAAATGAAGTGATCTATAGACGTATTGCACTGTTCGGATATTAAAGATATACACCTCTATCGGGAACGATGGAAGATATATTCGTCATAGCATCATGACTAGTGGTGGCAAATAGAAAAAACTCTGGAGATGCTTATTAAGGCGTCATATAATAGAGTTGGAAGACATAATATTTATATCTGATTCCATTTAGTGTTGAGTGTCAGATTTTTGAGAATCGACCCACTTCATATTTCGGCTGCAGTCTTTAGGAAAGAGTCTAAGGTAATAGTTGAAGGAAGAGTGTCAGGTCAAGGAATTAAAGGACCAAGCACAACTGTTGGACAGGTTGGATCGAGCTGCAAATTGATGATGATTGAGATCGAGTTGTAAAATGGCTGCAACAAAATCAATAAAGAGATAAGTATTTTATGTTTGTACCTTTGAATAATGATCATGAATTTTATGTAGTTCACACAATGACATTGAGAATAGTGAATCATGTATGCTTCTAGCATTGGTCTGTAAATTTCTCTTCAAGGTAGTTTGATTCTATGAACTATTATTAATCTCTCTAAAATACAGGATGGAGAGAGATTGCATAAAGAATCCAAAGGGAGGATGAGCTTGAGGCATCCTGTGAGGAAGTCATGTTGGGTGGAGAAATGATTCTTCACTGGAGACATCTCTCGAGGGCACAAGGTTGGGTCAGCCTTGGATGGAGAGCTTGCATCAACAAAGAAGATTGAGAAAGATGAAGACACTAAACAATGGAGAACCTATATATTGTCATTACGATTAGCTACTTTGAAGAGGAGGAAATGACATTCAGAGGGAGTTAAATTCCGAGAATTCAAGACACGAGTTGAGATCATGTCCAAGAAGAGGACTAAGGTTCTGAGTTCCATCAATGGAAGGGAGTTCACTTCCAGAGGATTTCTTTGCAATCTCTGAGGTAGGGATCAAGAGGGAGTTCTGTGACTCACTGAGAAGAAGTGAAGGTGTCAGCTAAGTCGGTTGCAGTGTTGCAAGGCCAAGTGCTAAAGTCCTTGGATGTCCTCTTCAGCTGCAAAGAATAGAATTGCACAAGACAGTCAATCTGAATTTGACATTGGTAGCTCCACAAACCTATTCGCATTAGGGTGATTTGGGGATGAGGGTTGGAGAGAAGGACGCCTTGAACTCACAAGTCAGTAGTGCCGAAGGTGTGCATTGGAAACCGTTCCCCTAAGGCAAACATTGCAGGCAATCTTGGACGAGGAGGTCAAGAGGTTGATGCAAGCTTCAGAGGGAGTCACATCATCATGAAGATTTGTTGTACTGTATATCGGTGACGAGAAATATGAGGTGAAAGCCCTTGTAGTATATACTTTCTCCAGACGGAGAAATATGAGGTGAAAGTTCTGTGTTTATATCGAGACGGAGAAATATGAGGTGTAAGCCCCGTTCATCTCGGTGACCGGTGATGAGGTGTCATGTTGAGAGACCCATGACATTATCATGTTGGAGATACTTCCTCGTGATGAACTCTTGTACTTGTGTTTCTTTCCATCAATACGTAGCCATTGTGGACGCCATGCTGATACTCCATGATGACATCACGATGAGAGACTCCGTGATGAACACTTGTACATGTGTTTCATTCCACACATGGGAGTAGCCATTGTGGACGTCATGTTGAGAGACTCCATGACGACATCACGTTGAGAGACTCTGTGATGAACCTTTGTACATCTCTGAGACTGAGATGTGTTTTGTCATGTTGAGAGACTCCATGACAACATCATGTCGAGAGACTCCGTGATGAACTCTTGTACATCTCTGAGACTGAGATGTGGTTTTCCACAAATGGGTGTAGCCATTGTGGGCGTCATGTTGAGAGACTCCATGACAAGGTTATCTGGAAAATACCTCCCTAGCTAAGAGGGAATGTTAGTGTTATAGCTGCGGGAGATATTTTTCTCCTTAATTTATTCTTCTTCAAGGCAAGTCGGCCTTTCAGTTTTGAATAATATTTTATATTTTCTAGGGGCCAACCTAGAGAAGAGGTTTCCTAGTTGGATATAAGTAGAGGATGAAGACCTCTCATTTGACAATCAACTCAATTACTCCAAGTTCGTACCTTAGCAGCAGTTCACCATCCTTGTAGCAGCAGATCCGAATTCAAGAAGTATCTTCATTTGTATTTAGCATCAAGGAGATGTGTCTCCATTCTTTGTATTGGGCTTGGCCAAATTCAAAGGGCCTGATTTTGTATGCAGAATTCTGCACTTCTTTATCTGATATATAAGAGATTATTTGGTGGGTTTTTCTCCCTCGAGTAGGAGGGTTTTCCTAGGGTAAACATTGTGTTCATTGTCTTATGTGTTGCATTTTTTGATTGCTTACATTTCTGACCCGAAAACTAACATTGCAGACCCTCAAAATCAGTCGCTACATGTAGGAAAGATCTGATATAGATTAATATTGAAAATAGGGTAAAAAAATGCACTGAGATTAGGGAAGTTGATCAAATAAGGTTAGGGTTTGGCGTACCAATCTTATAGGGAAGTTGAGTTTTTTGTCATAGTTCTCCAATTTAGGATCTCTCAAATTTCCAATTAAGTTTCCGAAATAATAGTGCCCTGCTAGAAAACAAAATATGTATTGGTTTGGACAAGGGCGCTAGGTCCCAGAGTTTTGGTGTCTTATTTCAAAATTTGAATTTTACTTTATTTATTACTATTATTTTATTTTTATAAATATTTATAAATTAATGTAGTGTTAAAAAACTCCTTTTAATAATTGCTGGCCAACCCAACTAGTAAAGGGACATGACAACAGTCCACACATACATGGCACACTCACTCACCTCATCCAACTTGAGTAGAGCTCAGTTGCAGGGTGTTTTTGTGCCTAAAAGTGTACATGGAGCACAAACTTCATTGGAAGCTACATGGTGGAACAAGGAAGCGCACAAAGCAGTAGATAAGAAATGCACAAATTTGTGATATTACAATAACCTTCCCTTTGATGTAGCAAGGAGTTTGTATTAGGAGTGTTTGGTGACAACATTGGCAGTGGCAGGGAAAGGGTAGAAGTTGCCCTCTCCAAAAGAGTTAAGCGGTAGGTTGCTCCAAGATGTTATTGTAGATGCAAAAATAATTGTGAAAGATCAAGAGAAGTAGGAATGAAAGTTTGGATGAACAAATCTTTTAGATTGGTGGACGGATGGAACTACACCATCAATTTTTTAGCGGCTTCAAATGGCGAGATGATTTTTTTGAAGTCAATTGATGCACCAACAAAATAAAGCATGCAAATTTTTTGAGTTTAATGTTGGAGGAGGTTGTTTTAGAGGTGGGCATACAAAATGTTTTGTAAGTTGTTACTAATAATGCAACGAGATATGCTTTGGTTGGAAGATTACTTCAAGAAAGGCATATGCCAATCTTTTGGAGGACATAGGCAAAAGTAATTGGGTGAATAATCACCGGCGTGTTCTTAACTTGATGAGAGACAACATCAAGTGGAAAGAGCTTGTGTGGTCAGGTGCTACAAGGTTTGCAACTAATTTTCTATTATTACAAAGTATTTCTAGTTTATTGACATCCTTGAAGTAAATGTTTGTGAGTCGTGCATGGCTAGAAGCCTAGACTCAACATATTCAAAGAAGGTTGATGGAAAGAGGATCACAAAGACAATTTTTGATGTCTTTACTAATAGAGCTACATAGATTTTCAAGGTAACTTCATAGTTTCAATTTAAATTTCAAATTGAAGCCTTCATTTTTAAATTTTAAAGATATTTAGTTTCATTGTAACTTTTATTTGTTTGTACTTTGGAGGTATTGGAGATGTTGGTGAGGGTTTTGTGCTTGGTGGATGGGGAGGAAAACTCAATGGGATACATTTATGAAGCCATGGATATGGCCAAAGAGTCAATCCAAAACTATATTAGTGAGGATGCAAGTAGATTTTCCCTTAATTAGGAGATGATTGATTGAAGGTGGAATGATCAACTCCAATCCATTCATGTAGCGGGGTACTACTTTGACCCCAAGTTTTTCTTCTTCGATAGCTTCATGGAGGCTAATCACAATAATTAATAGAATAATGTTTATTTATTGACTCTTGAATATCTTATTTGTAGGTTCTTGGTGGGAAGATTTGGGTGGAAAAACCCCAAATCTCCAAAAGCTATCCCTTCAAATTTTATCTCAACCTTGTAGTGCTTCTAGCTTTGAGCACAATTGGAGTTTTGTGTAATACAACCTTGAGATTCACTCAAGAAAGGTGGATGACATATCAAAGCAGTGTATCGATTTGGATGAGATTGATACCTATAATGATTGGACTGTGTAGGATGATGAGCCCTCCTTGTTTACAGAGAATGAGATTGCTGATTTTGAGAGGCAAGCTATGGAGGATTTGGTTGCAACAAAAGTAGGGGAGATTGGATTGTCATTGGATGACATTGATGTGGCAGAGGAGTCATCACCTTCTAGCAACGAGGTGGAGCCGCAGGCATAGCCTTCTAGGTCAAGTAGTGAGCCACAATTGATTGAGAGGACAAGATCCTTTAACGCCTAATTTTTCACTAAGTGGGAAAGAGGAAATTGTAAAAACTTGTAATTTTTCACTTGCCTAGATATGCAATTTACTATAATGAGTTTCAAAGAAAATCATCATAAATTCATAATAGTTATCAATTAGCTACTGTGTTCGACTTTGCATGATGATGCAATTTTGTACTCCATTTGTATTCGAGAATCAAATCTAATTGAAAACACTTCCCCATGGTTTTCTAGACTCATTGGATACATTTTGTAACTGAATTTTGCAAATAATTTGTGTTTTTTAAAGAAATTTAAGTAGGTTGTTAATTTGACGAGTTGGAATTTTTTGGCTTGCCAATTACTCTGATTTTGAGTTTAGTAGAACAATAAGAGAGATTAGAGGAAGCAAGCTGGATGAAATGAGTGTTAAAGTATATATAGAATGCCCTAGTCTAATTGCCTATTGGAGGAAAGCTTACCAAGGCAATTCTTTAGGGAGGGAATTTGATTTTGAATTTGAACTAGACACTAGCGTGGGTGTGTTGGTGCTCTGGTGGACACAACAAGCCAAAAACAAGGAGGAACATGGTTTAGCAATAGAGAAGGTTGTGATTGGGGGAATTTGCATCCTTTTGAGGGGTTTTGGTCTCAGAACAGTTAAAATGAGTCCTAAGCATGTCTAGGGGACAAACACTAGAACGAGTGCAAAACATGGAGTGAGAGGTGTGAAATATGCAATTTTTCGATTCTACAACTTGATTCCAACCTTGAAAGTGAAGTGGTATGTTGCAAAAATTCTACACCTAAGCAATATCATAGGAGGCCTAGACTAGTCATGTCAAAAGCAGAGTATGGATTAGACTTTCACATGCTTTAATGTAGTAGCCTTGCTACATGTGATGGAAAGACCATCAACATAAACAACAAGAATCACAATGTCATCACCACCACTTTTGACATAGAGTTTTGTAGTAGATAGACTTTGTTTGAATCCAAAAGCTCGAAGGTGCTAATCAATTTTTATATACTAGCTTGCTTAAGCCCATGGAGAGGCTTAAGAATGTGACAAGCTAAATGATCACTACTAACTAGGTGCCTAAATTTTAGGGTACTCCTTATCCAAATGCTTGTTCAAGACTATGCTCTTCAATTCCATCTAATACACCTTCCAGCTTGTTGGCGTTTTAATTCGCACCTCTGGAATGCGAATTAGAAACAGATAGCTATGTGCAGTAACTTGCTCTTCAAATTAGGAGGGGAAGCTCCCTCTTTGCTGATGTTGCTAAAAAGAAAGTAAACTAAACTAATTTGCCTGTCTTTTTGATCAGCTAAGAGCACAAGGTTTATAAAACTCAAGTGCCGTAGCTGAGATTTTCTATTTTGGAATTTCAACTACGACTAACCTACGCTAATGACGTTTGTTATTTCTCAAGTAAACGTAGAGCAAGAGAATTAGAAATGGACAGGGTTTGATTCTCTGACAAAACACTTAAATAAACCCTTCCTCCAACATACATCTACTTACTTTCAATGCAAGCTGAAAACAAAGATTATATAAGCATAACACAATAAACGGAAATTTGAGACATTATATTAGGGCAAAATAGGCACAAGACTTTATTTCTCAAATCTTAGGAACAAATATTACACTAAACACATGCATGAAACAAGAACTTGCAGCTAAAGAGGCTTGCAAACTTGCTCTTACACAAAGTGAACTGACACTGAATAACAACTTGCTGCATTACAGGCTTGCAATTTGCTATCACAATAACCGTTTTTTTGACAACACAATGAGCAAACGCTCTTATTTATAGACAAGCAAGAGGTAGGGAACCTTACAATCCCCTTGCTTTTACAACTAAGGTTTGCTCAGCAAGCAAGCTTTATTAAAAGAAGATAACATCTAACCACCTAAGAAAGCAGGAAAAACAGGAAATGCCAACTATTACATTTTATCTTCTTTTTCTTCTTCAAAGAATAGATAAGAATTGTTCTGAGAATAGAAAGAAAGCGGAAATAAAGCTTCTAGAAGAAAGCTGCTTGAAACCTCATCCACATCCTGCCAAAAAGCTGATTTATTTTTTGATTTTAAGTGGAGAGTGCTACTGAAATTAGAATGCTGATTTTCCTTGAAAAAGCAATTTCTCCGAAAAAAGCTAGGACTTGGGTTTTGTAGAAAATCACGTTCCAGAGAAACCCAAATGCTCAAAAATTGAAAAAACTAAATCCATCCTGAAAAAGCGGCCAAAAAGCAGTTTCTAGAAGAGGGAAAAGTTTCTCAATGTTGAGGAGAATGAAAAAATGGAGAGACCCATGTGATCAGAAATGGAAAAAGCTGAGTGGCTGTTTTGAAAAAGCAACACCCTAGAAATTTGGAGCATGAAAAAGCGTTCCTCCTTGCTCACTGATCACATGAAAAAGCATGCCATTTGAGTCTTCAAATCTTCGTTGAGAGAAAAGGCAAAATCTTCTTGCTCTGGATGCCAACTGCAATAATGAATAATGAAAGGCAAAAGCTCTCTTTAAATAAGATGAGGTTTGAGCTATTGGGGACGGGGACGGGGACGGGAGACGCGTTTCCGGGATGTTTCCTAGGGGGCCATTTTTAGGGGACGGTAGGGGACGACGACATACAAAATATATATATATATACACACAGAGAGAGAGAGAGAGAGAGAGAGAGAGAGAGAGAGAGAGAGATGTCAATAAATTAATAATTGATAACAACAATATCAATATGGAAATAAATTGCAAGAGCAGTAGTATAACAACATAATAAATGCCATTAAACTTATTATTGTAGCCAATGATCCGGGTATGTTTGTATTTCATTAGGAATCAATATAAATTAGATTTTGAAGGAAATGTCTGCTGCTGTAATCAAATCAGACTTATATCAGACATGTAATGCAATGTATTCAGACTTGATATAGTGCAAATAAAATCAGATTTGAGGTTGAATGTTTCATATTTGTTGATGTTATGATAGTAGTTATCATTTCTATGTTTTATGCAAATGATTTGGCATTAAAATTCAATCAAACACAAGCATAAACATTCAGAAATCAGAACTCAGTCACTTTGCATGCCAAGTGTTTGACAAAATGTCAAACAGCCCAAACTCAAAAATCACCTTAGAAAGGAGGACAAAATATTTAAAAAATCAAATTTTAAATGTTTTTTTAACCCAGGAAGCTCCCTGTTCATGGGGGACGACTAGCAGTCCTTGGTACATCGAGGGACATTTCCAATGTCCCCCATCCGTACTGGGGATGGGGAAACGCCCCCAAAGGGCAGGGGACGTTTCCTTCCGTTTCCTGCTAGTTGGGCTGTTTCGGGGACAGCTAGGGGACGTCCCCTTTGTGTCCCCTCGTCCCGGGGACGGAAGGGGACACATCCCTGTGTAACATAGGGTTTGAGAGAATCTGCTTTCTTTTTTTGCTTTAAATCCTTCAGAGCTTATTTTGAGTAGGTTTGTCGAATGTTGACACTATTTGTAATGTTGGAGGGTGAAATTTGAAAATTTGACTAAGGCATGAATTCTTGGGCGCCTCTCTTGGACTAGGGCGCTTTTGCTTGGCAGACTTAATTTTCAACATTTTCAATTTTTTGCTTGATTTTATCCTTTGTTTGGTCTTCAATTTCTAGATGCTCGGAGGATCCTATGAACTGATGGAGTGATCCATCGCGGAGCCTGACTGATTTTGAGAAGATTATCCTGGAGGCATCTTTGGATAAAAACATTATTTGCCCCTCAAAAAGCTGGGCGCCCCTGGCTACCTGGGGCGCCCATGATCACTAGTGTTAGTCATTTTTGACGTTCTTCATTTTTTGCTTCTCCTGATCTTCTGAAGAATTCGTGATTCTGAGAGCTAGACTGATCGGATCAATTGTCTGTTGAATTCGCTGGATAGCTTAACTGATTTTGAGGGGGGTCTCCTGGGAGCTGCATCTCTTGAAAGTTGAATTTTGAGGGTCAAAAGCTTGGGCGCCCCTGGCTAGCTGGGGTGCCCAACCCCTCCAGAGTTAGTTTATTTTCTGTGTTTTTCACCTTGCTTTTGACTCAAAAGCTTGGGCGCCCCTAGCTAGTTGGGGCGCCCAACCCCTCCAGAGTTAGTTTATTTTTTGTGTTTTTCACCTTGCTTTTGACTCAAAAGCTTGGGTGACCCTGGCTAGTTGGGGCACCCAACCCCTCCAGAGTTAGTTTATTTTCTGTGTTTTTCACCTTGCTTTTGACTTCCGTTCTTTTGCTCATGTTTCTCCCTTTGTTCTTCCTTCGATATCTGGTGATTGCCAACTCCGACGAACGTGCTGATGGTTTCATTGGAAAGCTGCTTCAAATCTAAGGAAGTCATGCCAGAGGCTTTGTCTGCAAATTCATCCATTTAGGCCCTCAAAAGCTTGGGGGCCTTTCTCCTTCTAGGGCACCCATTTCCTCTAGACTTAGCCATTTTTCACTTGATTTTCATTCTTCAGAGTTGAACCTTCATTTTATACCTTCAGCTTAATCTGGATTTGTTGGTGATTGACAAGTTTGATGATCTGACGGAGACATCCACTGCGAAGTTGACAGAATCCTAAAGAGATTGAGCACATCTACCAAACCTAATTGCTGGATTAGGTCCTCCAAAAGGCTGGGCGCCCCTAAGCACCTGGGGCGCCCAAAGTTCCCAGACTTAGAATATTTTCAGTTATTTCCATGATTTGCATTCTGCCACTTGGTTGAAACTCCTTCAATCAATCCGTGATTCAGGCTGACTGGTTGATCTGATGACTGCGCCGCTGGGCTTACTGCGGAGTTGAGAAGAATCTGAACAACATTGCCTAGGAGCACGAATCCTAATTTCATCATCTAATGCCTTGAAAAGTTGGGCGCCTATTTCCTTCTAGGGCACCCAACTCCTCCAGAGTTAGTTTTCATTTTGCAGATTTCAAGTTCCTCCTTCATTCAATGTGTTTGCCCTTGCCTTACTCGCTGGAGACTGAAAATTGACTAAGGCATGAAGGTTTGGGTGCCTAGACTGAGCTGGGGCGCCTGAAGTCTCCAGTGTTTGCCAAAATTTGCATTTTTCAACTTTCACAACTTCCTTTCTCCATTCTTCGATTTGCGTGCACATCCAGTGTTTGAATCTTTGAATCTGACACTTGGCAGTTGATTGACCTCCATTAATGGCTTCGGAGCTCCCGAAATGCTTTCTGAAATTAAAAAAGCAGAATAGACCCACTAGGGAAAAACTAATTGTTTTGTGATTCTGATTGCACTAGCCTGATGAGGAAGTGTTTTCGACCAATCAGTTTTAACCCTAACAGCCAAACTTTCTATTTTTAGAAATTTTCTATTTTTTAGAAAATTTTGCCAGCATCCATTTCAAAAGAAACCTAGAAAAACCTAGAAAAAGTTCTATTTTTAGAAAGCTTCAAAAAATAGAAATTTTCCTAAAATTTAAGGTCGAAAAACTAAGATCTAGGTTTTGTAGACTTGGTTGCTCTGAGCAAACCCAGATCGTCAAATTTTGAAAATTTTGAGTTTTAGACTCTCATGCAAGACATGTAAACCCCAATTTTGACCTTTTTTGACCAATTTGACAAGACTTTTAACTATTTATGCAAAATGCCTAAGTGTAGCAAAATTTTTAATTTGGGGTACACCACAGCCAAAATTAGCTTTTTTGCTTTGGAGAGAAGCAACATAAATGTGACCATCTTTGCTATAGGAGCAAAAGTATCTTTGTTGTTTATCCCCTACTATTGCAAATAGCCTTTTGCAACAAGGTGAGCCTTGTACTTGTCCAAAGTATCGTTAGATTGACATTTGTTCTGATATCTCCATTTACATCCAATACACTTTTTTTTGGGAGGGAATTTGACTAAATCCTAGGTATGATTTTTTATCAAGGAATCATATTTAACCCATATTGCAACCTCCTATTCAGCTTTACCTTCATTTTTGCATACTGTTTTCATTTAGGTGCCTTGAAAAGGTCACAAGGGAGAGCGAAATGGACATGCTCATCAAAACCAACAATCTATTTCCTTGCTTGTTGAGGTCAAGAAAGTTTGCTGCAGTCAGGTTGTTGGTGCCTGGTTGATTATGGTAGTTTCTTGTTGCTTGGTTGAAGCAGGCAGTCTTTCTTTGTTGTTTGGGTTTTAGGTCCCCATTAAAACCTGGCTGTTGTGGGTTTCAGGTCCCCTTCAAAATCTGTTCTTTGCAGCTTGGGTAGTCGTGTAATTTTTGGGCTGTTGTGGTTGGGCTGCTGATGGTTTGTGTCTACATCTTTTTGCAGTTGTTTTTTCTGTGGGTTTCAAGTCCCTGCAAAACTTGCTTGTAATGGGTTTCTGGTCCCATCAAAACCTGCTTTTCCCATAATCAAAAACAAGAAAGTTAGCTCCTTGCTCATCTTAAATAGTTTAAAAATATCACTTTGGTTTCCACTTGTTGTGCCCAATCAAAAGTTTTGCTTCATTAAGACATTTTGTAAAGAGTGGTCAAAGTCGTTTAAAAATTTCCGTCAAAAGTCAATTTCTAAAAATAGACTTGATTCAAGGTTTTTTGGGTTTATTGTCAAATGTGTTGATGTTATAGCCGCGGGCTCCATACTTCCTGCGATTTATTTAATAAAGCAATAAATTAAATATAGCCTATGGCTATTTATTTATTGGAGTTGTTTGTTGTGAAGAGGCGCTTCACTTAAATATTAAATATTATTTTGTTAATGAGGCCGACCTCATCTGGTTATTCGCCACCTTTCATGTGAGACACAACCATTCGTTGGTGGCCGACTTTGTATCTTGAAGGGACATGTTTATTGGAGACCTCCTCATCGAATTGTATATAATAGAGGTGTTGTTCGTTCATTTGATCATTCAATTTTATTCAATTCAAGAGAGATAAGTGCAAATTCATCTACAACAAGAGTTCGATATTGGAGTTCAATATTATAGAGATCAATATCATTCAAGGAGTTCGATATCATTGTTGAGATTGCATCAAGTGTGGTGCTGATTGATTCGGCCTCATTTTAAAAGCGAATTGCTTTCCATCATTCAATATATAAGAGATATATTGTCCCTGGGTTTTTCTCCCTCAAGTTGGAGGGTTTTCCCAGGGTATATGCTGTGTCAATTTATTTAAAATTGTTCTATATCTGCTTATTTAATTTCTGATCCTAAAACTAACATGGTATCAGAGCGGGTTTAAGCAAGATCGTGATCAGATTTATATAAGCGGCATTATCTTTCTCCATTATTCTCATCTTTGTGTGTCTATCTTAACTACGAAAATGGTGAACGGTCTCAAGGTTGAAGATAGATTCGATGGTGCCTCTAACTTCACCTCTCGGAAGTTTAGAGTTCTCATTGCATTGGAAGAAAATGACATTCTCGAGTTCGTGGAGAAAGAGGTAACCCAAACCTTCCGAGGAGACTGAGCAGACACAATGGAGGAAGAATGGCACAAAGGCCAAGAAGATTTTGATTGATTTTGTGAAGGATCACCTTTTGCCTATTATCTCCAAGTTGAAGACAGCGAGAGAGATGTTCAAGACTTTGGAGGGACTATATGAGATCAATAATACAAGCAGAGCTCTTGCATTGAGGCAACAACTTCATCACATCAAGATGGCGAAAGGAGATTCAGTCATCTCCTTCTTCATGAAGATCACTGAGTTGAGAGATCAGCTTTGTGCCATTGGTAATATTGTTGATGATAAAGACTTAGTCATGTTGGCATTTAACTGTCTTCCTCAATCTTGGGAGCCATTCATCTAAGGTATCAGTGGAAGATCGAAGCTACCAAAGTTTGATTGCCTTAGAGCAGATTGTATTCAAGAGGAATCAAGATTGGCAGCAAGAGGAATCAAGATTGGCAGCAAGAGGTAATGGATGAAGTTCTAACAATGAAGACAATCATGTACTTGCTGCTCAAACATCGAAGAGGAAAGGAAGAGAAGGAAGGAAAGGCAATTTCAAGAGGAATAGAGACAAAAGATCGGATGCTGCTCCTGAATCTAAGAAGAAGAAGGATCTCTCCCATATACAGTGCTTCAGATGTGACAAGCTTGGTCACTATGCGAGAGATTGTGCAACAAGACCAAAGCAACATGCTTCTACTGCGGATGTGGTGATGTCTCTCCGCAGAAGGACTCAAGAGATAATTCAAGCGATTTTCTATTTTTCTCAGCTCTATCAAGCAATGTTCCAACTGATAGTATCACATGGTTGATTGATATTGGCGCTTCTCGTCACATTACCGGATTTAGAGAGCATCTTTCAGATTTGGTGGAGAGAGATACCGACATTCAAGTAATAATTGGAGATGATGCATGCTATTTAGTGAAAGGTGCTGGAGCCTCCTCTCTTCACCTAGATTCCGGCATCTCTCTTCATTTGAGCGATGTGTTGTTCGTACCAGGTATCAAGAGGAACCTTGTATCAATTTCAGCTTTAGAGGACAAAGGATATCAAGTTGCATTTTCCGAGGGAAAAGTTCTTGCTTGGCCGAAGAACTCTAGCATCAAGACAGCCCGAGTGACTGGTGTTCGGCAAGAGAGTCTTTATAGACTTTCCATTCGTCCAATGCAAGCATTGTTGCATGATTCAACCAGTTCAAGCGAGCTTGGGCATAGAAGACTTGCTTATCTCCATTTTAGAGCTCTTCCATCCATGGGAAAGATGGTCAAAAACTTAGTTAGGAGCATGATGGTACTTGCCGAGGATGCGCATTGGGTAAGAATACTAAAGGTCCTTTTCATAGTAGTGAAAGTAGATCAAAATGTATTCTAGATCTTGTTCATTCTAATTTGTGTGGTCCAATGTCTGTTGCATCCTTGAGTGGTTTTTGGTATTATGTAATTTTCATTGATGACTACTCTAGAAAGACTTGGATTTATTTCTTAAAGACTAAGGAATCTGAAGAAGTACTTGAGAAATTCAAGGAGTTTAAGGCTCAAGTAGAGAATTTATCCGGGAAGAGGATCGAAGTTCTAAGATCTGATAACGGAGGAGAATACATCTTTGGAGGCTTCTGTAACTTTTGTATCGAGGCAGGGATTAAAAGGGAGTTTTGTGTCCCTTACAATCCACATCAAAATGGTGTTGCAAAAAGGAAGACCAGATCCATTGTTGAGGCAGCTAAAGCTATAATCCATGATCAAGACTTGCAAACCTTCCTTTGGGCAGAAGCATCTAGAACTGCTGTGTATGTTCAAAATTGGAGCCCTCATCGTATTTTGGAGAATATGACTCCTAAAGAAGCCTTCACAGGCGTAAAGTGTAAGAGACTAGGTGGCTCTCAACCCAGACTTCTGACGATAATACCAATTTTTGTTTATTTTGTTGCGTTTTGTGATTTTTTGTGGTTTTTGCAGTAAAGTAGAATGGTGCGATTTTGCAAATAAATGCTTCTAAAAATCTTAATAAATACAGGAATGTAAATACTGAAGCAAATAGACTTCTGAATCGGTAGCAAATGGATTTATTATTCTTTCTAGATGATTACAATGATGAATCTCAAACATGCAAAGAAAAAGGAAAAGCAATATGTAATATTTGAAAACTTGATTGCAACCGCCTGTAGGAAGCATGAAATGGTACGGCCAATCCAAAAGATAGTCTTTCCCCAACAAATTTTGATTGCAGATGCTACTGGAGACCTAGGCGCCCAAGCTGGAGAATTCAAAATGCAAAAAGGCAAGGCGATTTGCCTGTGATGAGAAGTACGGCCTTGCTGCTGCAAGAAGTACGGCCTGTACCAACAATTAATGAATCCGTACTGCCTTGGAAAGAGTGCCAGTTTCTGGATAAACCATTGCCAATGAAGAAGATTCTCTTTCCTGATGAGAATCAAATCAAACTCTGTGTATAAACTTCACAATATGCTCTGTAATGACCTTTGAATGAAGCCACTCAACTGACAAGCTTCAACTAGTATCTCACAGTCTCAGTGAAATAAGCCCCTTCAATTTTTTCTTGATTTTCAATAACAAATACAATGTAACCAAGCACCCATTAAGGTTAGTTTAACCCAAAACGTTGTATGAAAGAACTCTAACCAAGAATGCGCCCTAAAACCACTTAAGGAGGAGGGGCGGGCATATGGTCAGAGGATCCCTAGGATCTACTGAATCAAAGATTACATAGATTACAATTGAAAGAGAGAGACTAAACTCAACACCAAGAATGTGCACTCAAGATCCTTTAACAGGGGAGGTGCTAACATATGGTGGAGTGCTAATTGTTGAATTGAAAGTACTTAGGCAGATAACCAGCCATAAGAGAATTTCCACACTACCACCAAATAGTGGGGGGAAAAGACTACAATTAAAACACTTCGTCTGCGTCAGCAGGCATCCACTTAAAAGTGGGGATTCACCACTTGACAGTGGGTATAAGAAGAGAATTAGTAAGTTCTTTTTTCCACACTGGCGGTAAACCATCCAGGGGTTACAATGTGATAATTAAACACGAATAAGTAGCAACTAAATAGACTGAAGCAGTACTATTGTTATCAGCTTTACAAAATGAGAAAGAGCTGCAAATTACATGAGGATTACAATAGTTTTGAAGCACAAAGAAGCTGGATGATCCCACATTAGATAACTATCCAACTTATTGAAGAAAGAACTGAAAACTCAAACTGAAGCAAGTCTGATATAAAAATCTGCAAATTGAAAATGAATTACCAGCAAACTGTAGCACACCAAATTGTTCATAACTTCATCCTATCTTCACCAATTGACATGGAATTAATTGCAGCAGCTTCTAGGAGTAAAGGCGCCCTTGTTCAAACATAGAAACTGCACCAAAGCCTCCATATTTATTAATGCACGCATCCCAATATCATTTTGGAAATGTATGGCCTTCAAGAGGGGCGATTTTCTCTTTAAAAATCAGAAACACATTAATAAAATCTGAAACCTCTTGGAGAGGGTCGCCCAAGGCTTAGAATCATATAGATAAAATACACAATGAATTTCAAAACTCACAATGACTTATGAATGAATTTCTTTTACAGCCATGTATAGACCAGCAAAAAACAAACTGAAACATTCGCCAAATTCTCCAACTTGTAGCTTAATATGTACTTCTGGATGAAGCACACTCTCAATCCACCATCTAGGGAACCGTAGTTGCAGGCCCGAAGAATGGAGTGGAATTGCTAAGCTTTCTCTTAGCCGGATTCTGGATTTCAAACCAGCAGCATAACTTTACAATATTTTCCAAAGATAATCAGCTCTTCAAACAGTAGCAATATATAAGTTTCAATTGGCAAATGAAGCAACAAGAGACTCTTCAAATTCCAAGAAGTTGAATCACTTCAACTTCCAAAAGGGACGCCACTTTAAGCATTTCACTTTTTGAAATAATAAAATATTAATCAACCTCTTTTAGGCGTCCAACTTCACTTTGCAACAATAAAACATTTAATAATTCAATTAAATGCACCATTGACCCCTTAATGACCGCCTTTTAAAAACAACATGAAGTGATCATTCCTAGGCGTGGGGGTACAACTGAGAAACATAAAAATGACTAAGTATAAAACTTAATCCATGGAGATAATCAAAGCCAAACTGAAACTGAAGGACAGCAAAATGACTTGAGTTGAATTGCTGATGATGCTACTGCCAAAATTAGACTTACTAAAAATAGCCAACTGCTAAAAATAGTAAGTTCACATCAAAACAACAGAAAGCCAAACTGAATATTGAACTGCAAAGGATTGAATTGTTGCTAGATAGATACTGCCAAAAGATTGACTTGCTAAAAATAGCGAACTGCTATAAATAGTAAGTCTGCACAACAACCTTAGAACGCCAACTGAGTAGTATTTGAAAGAGGAAACTCTAATTTTCTGCCTCAGCTTAGCCTATGGATTTCCGAAAATAGGCTAAATCCAAATGAAGAGCGTAGGGCCAAAATGGGGACATTACACTTAGTATGTCTGATTCTGAAGAGGGAACATTCTCCAAAAGCGAATGTTTGCAGAAACCCTTGTTTCACAAACCCCAATGCTCTTAGAGAGAATAAAAGATAAATTCAAATGATCATCAATAATGAGTTCAATTTGTCTTTGGTGAAATATATACCCTTTCTCAAAAATTCGACCCCTTCACAAAAATCAATTTAAATGCATTTAATAATATAAATTTGCCCCTCTTGACTTAGGCATTTTAATTAATTAATGGCGTTCACTTTTAATGAGTAATAAATACTCATTTAAATAAATATTTCGCCCCCTTCATTATAAAGTCATTAAATACTTTATAATAAGCCATTTAATTAATTAATAACTTTAATATTTCACTTAAAGTGACTTTATAATATGAAGTCATAATAATAATCATTTAATTATTATTAAATGCTCCCTTATTCTCCGTTTGCTCAACAAACTGTCAAATTGGGTCGAAACTGAGATAGCCAACTAAGACAGGTGCCCTGCCAGAAATAGTAACCCCTGTCTGCCTGACTTACTATAAATAGTAAGTTCCTAAATATCGCTCTATGAGTCTCTGCCAAGGCCCAAACTTGAATCAACTGATGGAGTAAAGTCCCAAAACTCAGGATAACTGCCAAAAGCAACCCTCTAATCACATCCGTCAACCTACGAGGGGCAAAATGATAGGCTCACTCCTCAACAAACAATGTCAGCTAACATGGGGACATTACATAAAGCCTGAGCTTAGTCATTTGAGAATCTTTGGTTGTCCTGTTTACATCCATGTACCTAAAGATAAGAGATCTAAGTTAGAACCATCTGGCAAGAAAGGAATATTTGTGGGTTACAGTGAATCTTCAAAAGCCTACAGGATTTACATTCCAGGTCAGAAACAGATAGAGATCAACAAGGATGTCACTTTTGAAGAAGATGTTGCATTCAAAAGATCTAAAGGTTCATATATGGAGATAGATAATGAAGATCAAGAGACTCCTCAGGACATGGGTGTTGATCATTCTCTTGAGATTCAGAGGGAGTCTACTGAACTAGAAGAGGATGGTGATCCAGTTGAGCCTTTGGAATCAACTGATGGGCCAAGAGATATCGTCATAGGTTGAAAGAGACCTCTATGGGCTAGGCAAACAATGCAGGAGGCAGAAAAGTTTGCAGCTCCTAGAGGAACATTTAGAGAAAGCAAAAGACCACAGAAGTTTCCAAGCTATGTTGCATTTGTTGGCGTAAAAACTAACACCTTTGGAGTGCAAGTTTGTACGGACAGCTATGCACACTGCGTAATGAGTGCTCTTCAAATTAGGAGGGGAAGCTCCCTCGTTGTGCTGGAATGCGTGGAAAAGAAAAGTAATCTAAGTCCTATCTTTTTGTTCTCAGCTAGAAGAGGCACAAGGTTAAGAAAACCAAGAACGTTGCAGCTAAGGATTTTCTGGTTTCGTAGATCATTAACTACAACTAAGCTAACTACTTTAAATCTATCCAGTTTCCTCAAGAAAACAGAGCATGAGGAAATGGAGCAAGGTTGACTATCTGACGATAAACAAGTATAGATTCTCAACTTGAAGGCAAGGTGGCACATCTATCGGCTCAATCTAAACAAGTTTATTGGAAACAACAATAAACGATAAACTAAGTACGGATTCTCAACTTGAAGGCAAGGTGGCAGAACTATTAGCTCAATCTGAATAAGTTTATTGTTCACACACATCACACGATAACCCAGTACAGATTCTCTACTTGAAGGCAAGGTGGCACAACTATCATCTCAATCTGAACAAGTTTATTGAACACAAAACAGATAAGAATTCACCATTATAATTGCATGAAACCCTATGTGGCATAACAATTCATCATAACAGCAAAAACGCATGAACAGATACAGAACGAGCAATATTACAGGGCAAGGTAGGCACAACATATATTTCTTTCTCGTGCAAAAGTTCGTGAACAGATACGAAATAGCAATACTATAGGCAAGGTGGGCACAACATGTATGCTATCACGCAAAAGTTCGTACAAATGAGCAAAAGCTCTTATTTATAGACATCGAAAGGTGTAGGGAACCCTAAAATCACCTTGAGTCAACTACAATCTTGCAATGCATGCAAGATTTATCGCTAAGCCCTAATAAAGTAAACTATACAGCTAACTGGAAAATTACCATCAGTTAACCGAAACATCTAATCTAAAAATGGACAATTGTGCAAGCATGCACGTCCTTATTGAAAGCGAGTTATCTGGAAGACTACCATCAGTTAACGAAAACCCTAAATGAAACTCCAAGTGTGTAAAACTAATCTCAGAATAGATATGCATGAGATGAGACAGCGAGTTAACTTGAGAAGGTAACGCCAAGTTTAACTCCTGTGTGTAATGTCTATCCTGAGAGGTGGGAACTGAAGTCTACTGATCATGATCTCGAACAATCAATCCTTTAATGAGGCTGTCAACTGCATCAGCATCTGAATGTCAGCAACTTGAGCAATCTTGGCAATCTTTGCACACTCAAACTAGCATTTCATTGACTTATAACATTGGCGGCTCCAAAATTGAAGTGATGGACATTATCTCTTCTGCAGCTTGATGCTTCGATGCTTCTCCTTAATGAAAGAGTTGCATGACAAAACTACAAAGTTTGACTACGCACACTCTGGTTGTGAGAAATGCAAACGAACTTGCTGCCAACCCTCTAAAAGCACTTGATACAAATCGGTCTTAGCTTTTCTGATGAAATCATGAATTAAGACCGATTTGGTCTTGAATTCAATCTGTGTGAACTGCATTTTGAAAAACTCGCCGGTTGACTGTGAACACGGCTATATTCTGACAACTTTTCTGGAAAGCTAAAAATACCCTACTGAGGCTAAAAATAACCTATCGGAGAGCAATTTTCACGAATTCACGAAAAATTCTGAGATATGGGTTTTGTCCAGAAAAAGATTCTACGACAACCCAGAATGTCAGAAATGCAAAAATTTGACTTCTACTCGACCATGCAAAGAGTTTTCAGTTGAGAAAATTAGTAACTCGAGAACGAATGTTTTGAAGTTAAAAATTCCTGAAAAATCAAACGCACAATTTTAATTCGAGGAAATTGTATAGAAATGATCCAGATGTTTAGACTTATCAAATTTGCCAATTTTAGGAACATGTGAATCAAAGTTTGAGAGAAATCTGAGAACCAAGGAGGAAAAAGACATTTTTTGTATGCTCTTTCTTCTGTGAAAATCGCCCCTGTTCTTCAAATTTGCTGATGAATGTGAACTTTTAACTTGCAAAAGAATGTGATTGGAGAAATCGCCTTTGCAAATAGATAAAGAATTCGCCTTTGCTTGCTAAAATTCGCCTTTACTTGAGAATTACGAATTTGCTTTGAAGATACGTCTTTGCTTTGAAGAAATATGAATTTTTCTTGAAAAACACGCCTCTGCCTTGAAGAAAAACGAATTTTGTTTGAAAATATGGATTTCTCTTTAAAAATACGAATTTCTCTTGAAGTTTGGTGAATAATAAATGAAGATGGCGAATTTACTTAAATAAAGAAAATTCGCACCATCTTGTTGACTGCAAGATTTAAAACCTCAGCTGAAAATAAAAGGCTTCTAATTGGACCCCTTTCAGTTACACTAATACTAACACTGAGTCCGAAAATAAATAATAATAAATTAATATTCATCATGCAATTTGCAAAGGCACCAATTTTAGAGATTCGCCATTTTAATGCCAAAATATGCAAAATAAATATTAAATATTATTTAACTTCAGTTGACAAACCGAATGAAGCTTTGAGATTCACCAGCAAACTTCACTGATTCCGAAAAGTCATCGTTTGAGCTCATAGGCGTCCATTTGCTCAAGATATTGCACTTTTTAACTTCCTATTTTATAGCTGACGACAAAGTTACGACTGGCCATCTTCGACACTGATTTCCGGGTGACCGGATGATGCTGAGACCGAGCTGATGAATTGAATGCGAAGCCTGTTGAGCAAAGAAGAAATGTCTGCTGGGAGTCATCACTGCAAAATCCATCATTTAACACCTCAAAAAATTAGGTGCCCTTGATTAAATTCATTTACAGGTGGCAAACTTTAACCAT
Source organism: Sequoia sempervirens (assembly GCA_007258455.2). NCBI lineage: Eukaryota > Viridiplantae > Streptophyta > Pinopsida > Cupressales > Cupressaceae > Sequoia > Sequoia sempervirens. The sequence goes on from VDFB02145480.1 coordinate 33,036, forward strand.
TTTCCTAAACTGCTAGTTGACACTTCAAACAGCTGCTGACGGCGAACGACGAACCCTGCTGACAGGAAACCAAGTTCACTGCATGACTAGAAGCATTCTGCATCCAACGGATATACGCACAGCATCTGAAAAGTGCATTAAGGGCCTGAAAAGTAAAAGCGCGCCTGAGCCACGGTTGCACTGACACCATTTTGACCAAAGTGTAACTCTCAACCAGATGCCCTACTTTGTCCTCCGATATCTGAAGTTGGGATGACCCGATTCGAGCCACGTTTGTTTTAACGGACAACCAGAAGGACTTACAAGAGACATCTCTAGAGGTGATGAAGCAAGAAAACTGCTTCTAAGACCTCAAAAATACAAGTGCATATTTTATTTAAAATATACGCTCCATACTTGGCCATTTTCCGGATGTCTTCACTTTTCAACACTTCGTCAAAGACCTCGCACGTACGAGCGTCTGCCAAATCTCGGAAGCTGATGGCTGGGCTTGTTGAATAGATAAAGTAATTACGCTCAAGTCTCGTGAAGACTTCGAACGCGAACGACCTCATCTAACAGGCCTAAAGGCTAGGCGCCTTTGGCTTGTAGAAACACAATGAAAACCTTGTACCAGTCTGCCCGTGAATGACGTGCTTGGTAGAAACTTTGCCACGATCACCCGGAAAGTCGGATCGACAGGCAACTTGGTGCAACGCGAAGCTGGACTAGAATAGTACTGATGTCAGGAAGACCTCGTCTACAAATTGGACCATCTTAAGGGTCATTTTAACCAGCGCCCCTGAGCTATAGTTGTGCTGGAAATGCAATGAAGAAGATCAAAAAACGTGAAAACTAAGCTTATCTTCAGACGTCGGCTGCCGGAGCTCTAGGACTCGGATAACTGCGTTTGATAGCTCGTTGGACGAGCAGACTAGTCGTGAAGAGATTGACTGCATCAGTCATCAGAAAAACCAAAATCCAAACCTCCTTCTAGAAGGGCGCCCTTAAGCTACAAGCGCGGTTTTGCTAGAAAAGGACAAGTTTCTGCCATGTGAAACTTTGGAAATTTCAACTTCTGTCGCCAGTTGCTGGGGTTTTGAGTCTCAGAAAGCTTCGCAGGATAGCTCATTGGATAGGTAAACCAATTCTGAAGAGTTTAACTGTATTTATGAGCATTTTCAACAAGATCTTGACCTCCAAACAGAAGGGCGCCCCTGGGCTATAGTTGCGCTTTCTTGCTCTTCTCTGAGAAATCTTCATAATTTAATCACTAAAAACTCCGTCTTGACCACTGAAATGACCATGTGCAACGTGAAATGCTGTCGCGAAACGCTCCTCCATCATGAAATGCTCCGTTTCGAGTCTCTGATTCAGGTTTTGATCAATGAAACTGCCTTTGACTGACAAAATATTGACAAAACCTCCATGCTTGATATTGCCCAAAAAACTGTATTTTACATCATTTTATAAAGACTTAGACCATTTAAACAAAATGCCTTGATGAAGCAAAAAATTTGGTTTTGGGTACAACAGCATTAATGAGTCATATCGTTGAATCCGAGCCTTCTAGTGTTGAGGAAGCATCAAGTCAACAAGTATGGAGAGATGCTATGGCTGAAGAATATCAATCTATCATCAAGAATGATGTTTGGGATATTGTACCAAGACCTGAAGGGAAATCGGTTGCATCTTCTAAATGGCTTTTCAAGATCAAGCATGTGGCTGATGGAAGCATTGAGAAGTACAAAGCTAGATTTGTGGCTAGAGGATTCTCTCAGAAAGAGGGAATAGATTATGAAGAAACCTTTGCTTCGGTTGCTTGTTATACATCCATTAGGACCATTATTACTATTGCAACAGCTAAGGGATGGAAGCTACATTAGATGGACATGAAGACAACATTCCTTAATGGTGTGATTGAAGAAAAGGTATACATTGAGCAACCTGATGGCTTTGAGATTCATGGGAAGGAGTCTCATGTTTGTAAATTGAAGAAGTCTTTGTATGGCCTTAAGCAAACTCCTTGTGCTTGGTATGAGAGGATTGATTGGTACTTGATGAGCTTGGGATTCTCCAAGAATGATGCTGATTCAAATCTTTACTTCAAGGTAGTTGATGGTGAGGCATTAATCTTGGCTCTTTATGTTGTTGATCTATTTCTTACTGGAGCAAAATATCTCATTATCAATTGCAAGGAGTTAGCTTTTGAATACGAGATGAAGGATCTTGGATATATGCATTACTTCCTAGGGTTGGAAGTGTGGCAGAGACCCAATGAGATTATTCTGAGTCAAGGGAAGTATACTATAGACATTTTGAAGAGGTTTGGTATGATGGATTGCAAATCCATGTCTACACCGATGGAAACCAATTTGAAGAAGTTGAGTGAGTCTGTAGCTAGTTCAGATTTGGTGGATCCCACTATGTACAGGTAGTTGATTGAATCGTTGATGTATCTAGTCAATACTAGACTAGATGTTTGCTATGCAGTGAGTGCACTTAGTCAGTTCATGTGTGAACCAAGGAAAATACATCTAGTTGCAACTAAGCATATCTTGAGATACTTGTGAGGCACAGTTGGATATGGCTTGAAATATACTTCCATTGTAGACCTAAAGCTGCAAGGATATTCTAATTTTGATTGGGCAGGGAGTGTATCTGATCAGAAGAGCACCTTTGGATTTTGCTTTAGTTTGGGGTCTGCGATGATTTCTTGGTGTAGTAGGAAGCAGTCTTCAATGGCACTAAGCACTGCAGAGGCCAAGTATATTGCAGCATGTGTAGCAGCTCGAGAAGCAATGTGGCTTCAAAAGCTCCTTGTAGGATTGTTTGGACAATCATTGGAGCCGACTATTAGTCATTGTGATAATCAAGGTTGTGTGAAGCTTTTTGTCAATCCAGTGTTTCATGACAAAACAAAACATGTTGAGATCAAATACCACTATATCAGAGATATGGTATTGAGGAAATCTATCCAATTGAGATACATTTGCACTGATGAGCAGATGGCTGATATTCTCACCAAGCCTCTCTCCAGAGTAAAGTTTGTGCACTTTTGAGACAAGCTTGGAGTTGTGGAGAATGAAGCCCTAGTTGAGAGGGAGACTCAGCACCAGTGATCTTCTGTGATTTGCTTTAATGCATCTTTCTCTGTGATAGAGAAATTTGAGGTGTAAGCCCTTGTTAATGCATCTTTCTCTGTGAGAGAAATTTGAGGTGTAAGCCCTTGTTAATGCATCTTTCTCTGTGAGAGAGAAATTTGAGGTGAAAGCCCTTGTGCCACCCTCTGGGAGTAGCCATGGTGGATATCATGTTGAGAGACTCCATGACAAACATCACGTTGAGAGACTCTGTGATGATTTCTTTGTACTTGTGCTTATCCACCCTCTGGGAGTAGCCATGGTGGATGTCATGTTGAGATGACGACATCACGTTGAGTGACTCCGTGATGGGCACTTGTGCACATGTTCTTTTCCATACATGGGAGTAGCCATGATGGACGATATCATGTTGAGTGACTCCGTGATGAGCTCTTTTCCACATATGGGTGTAGCCATTGTGGGTGTCATGTTGAGAGACTCCACGACCTTGGATATCGGGAAGTATTCCTCCCTAGCTAAGAGGGAGTGTTGATGTTATAGCCGTGGGCTCCATACTTCCTGCGATTTATTTAATAAAGCAATAAATTAAATATAGCCTATGGCTATTTATTTATTGGAGTCGTTTGTTGTGAAGAGGCGCTTCACTTAAATATTAAATATTATTTTGTTAATGAAGCCGACCTCATCTTGTTATTCGCCACCTTTCATGTGAGACAACCATTCATTGGTGGCCGACTTTGTATCTTGAAGGGACGCGTTTATTGGAGACCTCATTGAATTGTATATAATAGAGGTGTTGTTCGTTCATTTGATCATTCAGTTTTATTCCATTCAAGAGAGATAAGTGCGAATTCATCTACAACAGGAATTCGATACTGGAGTTTAATATTATAGAGATCGATATCATTCAAGGAGTTCGAGATCATTGTTAATATTGCATCAAGTGTAGTGCTGATTGATTCAGCCTTGTATTTGGCCTCATTGTAACAGTGAATTACTTTCCATTATTCAATATATAAGAGATATATTGTTGCTAGGTTTTTCTCCCTCAAGTTGGAGGGTTTTCCCAGGGTATATGCTGTGTCAATTTATTTAAAATTGTTCTATATTTGCTTATTTAATTTCTGATCCTAAAACTAACAAAATGGATGCTGGCAAAACTTTCTAAAAATAGAATCTTTGTTTGGAGGGCTCTAAATGATTTTGATTGGTCGAAAATACTTCCCAATCAGCCTAGTTCGGTCAGAATCGTCAAAAGGTCAGGATTTCTTTGGTGGGTTAATCTTTTTCAAAGGGCGAAGCACAAGCTCCAAGGTCATCAATGGGGGATTATCTTTTGCCAGGTGTCAGATTCAAAGTCTCAAATGTTGTGCAGGCAACGTCAAACTATCAACGATCAAGAAAAGGTGAAGTTCACACGAAATGGAGGCAAATATGAAAATGGTGAAATTTATGAAAAAAATTCTAACTCTGGCATGCCTAGGCGCCCCTATCCAAGAAGGGTGCCTGGGTTCTCATGCCTTAGTCAATTTTGCCCTCTTTTCGGAAAACATGCAAGTTTCGCCATCAACCCAATTTAATTACATAGAAAATCAGTGAAAAGCAATTTCCAGGGCTGGGAAAAGCAGGATATCATCTCAGTTATGTTCAGGCTCATTTGATTCATCATCCAGTGCCGAGGATCTGTTAGACAATGAAAAATGTAGATCGAACATTGGCATTTCGCAAAAACTGAAGAAAATCAAGAAAAAGTGAAAATCATCAATTTTTGACTAAGGCATGGAAGCCTAGGCACCCCTGTCAAGGAGAGGCACCTAGCTTTTGATGCCTTAGTTTATTTTTTGCCCTGTCTGGAAAATTGTCAAACTCCTCCGTTAGTTCGGTTCCAGTTCTCAAAAAATTAGTTAGATGCAGTGTTAGGGGTTGGCAAAGGGTATAATTCATCTCAGTTATGATTAGGCTTGCTTGATTAACTACCTTTCAGTCTCTCTTATTCACCAGCTAGCAGGAAACGATGCCCAAACTTGGTTCATTGGCTTCTGGCGGAAACACATGAAACAAAAAGGAATTTTTTTTGAAAATCATTGAAATTAGGCTAAGGCATGGGATGCTAGGCGCCCCTGTCAGCCAAGGGTGCTTGGGTTTTGATGCCTTACAATATTTTCGACCTCGACATGCCTTCTTTCCAGTTCAGCCTCCGTCGGTCACTTCTGGGGTCTGCAATCATGATCAGACGATGTTGAACGCTGATATGAAGTTGGGGATCACTTCAACAGTGGTCAAACATGAGATTTCCATGGTCAAATAGATTTTTTCAATTGGCAATACCAGATTGCCGGCTCGTCAAAGTTGGAGGTAGGCCTCGCAGGAAGCAGAAGCAAGCAAAAGTTAAAAAATGAAGAAAATGGCTAACTCTAGCATGTCTAGGTGCCCCTGTCCAATTAGGGTGCCTAGCATTTGGTGCCTTAGTCATTTTTTGAATGTGTATGTTTTCGCCAAAAACGTGTCTTCACCTGTGTGCTTTTTGCAGCTACAAAGGAGGAATTCTCCATTGCACGCTCAAATGGACTCATATTTTTGCACACAAAGTTTCTATCTTCATGGATAGACTTCAAAATTTAGGGCTTTGCGAAGAAAACGTTTTTTCGTCTTCAAACTCTATTTAAGAAGGCTTTTGGAATTCATTCTTCATATTTTGTAGGTTGGCATCCAGAGGAAGAAAAATATTGTTTTCTTCTCATAAAGATTTGGAGGATCAAATGGAGTGCTTTTTCAGTGTTCTTCGTGGATTTAGGATTGGGAAGCACAGAGGCATGCTTTTTCATGGTCCAATCTTCTAGTGCATCGCATTTCAGAAACAAGTAGTCAGGTTTTTTTAGTTTTTGTCGATCTGGGTCCATCTATTTTTTGCTCCTCTTGAAGATTGGAAAATTTTATATTTCCAAAAATTTGCTTTTTCAACGCTTTTTTGGGAAGCCCTCAGCTTTTTCGAAATCTGATGAATTGGGTCTCTTTAGAACTTGATTGTCTACAAAACCCAGACCTCAGCTTTTTTCAAGGAATCCACTTTTTGGAGAAAAATCAACAACTTATTTTCAGCAGTTTGCACAAAACTTTTCTGAACATAGGCATGTTTACAGTCAAAATTCAAGTTTTTTAAACATGCAATACTCTCCAATAGAAATCTGGACCAAATCAGTGTTGCTCCACGATTACTTGAGAACATTCGAAATTGACTTACATCATGTGATTCCAGTGCTTGATTTGCGTGCTTTGGAAGACACAGGAAACATTGTAGTCGAGAATCTCAATCATTCCGGATTGCTTGCAGCAACTTCACTCCCCATCTTAGTGCATAGCCTTGAATTCGTAATTGCTTGTGTTAAGCATTACAATCCAACTTCACGAGAAATCCAATCAGCAGATGGGCGTACTATTTGCAGCCTTAGGCTGAACAATATTGAGAAATGTTTCTCAATACCACCATGGACAGAAAACTGTCATTTCGATTGAAGAATGTGCAAAGGTGTGGTATGCGCAAAAGGAGAAATACGAGAAAAGAGTTGCGCAAAAGTGGTTGAAAGAGAAGCATAATACTTTGTCGAAAAATGTTGGGTGTGGTGAGTTCAAGGAGGAATTTGCAGTTATGATCACTTTGCTCAACCGAGTCACAGGTCAAGCAAAGGCAAATAAATTTCAGCCTTGGATGGTTTACATCATTTCCCAGATTATTGACAGAACATAACACTATGACTGGCCAGCTTTGATCAATGACAGTCTCGACAAAGTTCTTCAAGGTCCATGAGTTCCACATGATATCTCACCCTGTATATCTAATGGCCTTTCAAGGCAAGTTTAGAGGTTTAAATACCATTGGAACTTTGGGCGTTCAACATGTGTATGATCATTACCCATAGTTGGATTTTTCAGAATTTGAGGGGCATTGCAGGTGGGTGAATAATGTATTCTTGATGCATACGGTGCGAGACTTAGATAATGAGTTGCGTGTACGAATTTCAACGGATGCCGGATTGGCAATGGCGAAGTAGGATGATTGGTTTATCCAATTTCCCACGTTCTCCTACATCAGGGTATATGGCTTCTCAGGTGATCCAGTCATGCTACCAAGATATCCAACGGATGAGGTAGTGTTCATGGAATTTTTAAGGCAAGTATACAAAGTTCACACATTTTTGCGTAACAGGCGCAATACTGCATTTAGTTTCCTGGTTGGGATGGGCATCTACATATGTAGATTAGGAGCTGATTCCAAATTGATAGGTGATGAAATGTCAAAGTTTGGCCTCAAGCTTTTCAATGAGAGATGTTTGTATGATCCTCATGGTGTCTTTGCATCACGTGTTTGTCAAAATTATGCACATGTGCCTACAATTGAAGATTTTTGGGCTAATTGCATGGATGAGTTCGAAGTGCGCAAGTGCAATTACAACAGATTTACACTTGAGTAGATGGCTGATTTCCTATTAGAGGATGTGGAAGGTCTGTCAGATGATGATGGGGAAGTCCTACTTCCCATGTATGCTAGAGATCAGATTGATCAGCGACCACTTCCACAAATTAATTGGTTCACCAAAGAGAACACCTCAATTGAGGAAAGAACAAGCCGAATTGTCAAGAATAGTAGGATATTCTTGAATAGTAAAAGGACGTGGAAGGTAGCTATTCCAGTTGCAGAGCGTCAATAGTTGAGTCATATCTACCTTCTTCTAAACCAAAACTAAGAGTGAAAGCTATGAGCATTCCTTTAGAAGGTACAAAGATTAGCAGAATGTTGAAGAGTTAAAAGAAAAAGGTGAAGTCTCTCTTTCGGATTCAGCAGGAATAACCAGCAGATGCACCAAAAGTTCCAATAGAATCAACACAAGTTGAAACAGTACCTTCATCTCCTGTTTCTCCACCATCACCAAAACTTTCTCCCATTCATATAGATTCAAAAGTTGATTCACCAGTTCGCAACGTCTCAACACCTATTGATTCATCAGGAGTTGATGGAACTGGAACTGAACCTCTGTAATGCCCCCTTCTCGAGCATGATCTTCTCAGATGACCATTGGCCTATTCTGGAGACCCGTAGGCTACTCGGACGGTTTGATTAGGGCTTCTTGTGTGGAGGTTGCGATTGCTCTGGATTTGGTGATTGAACTGCGGATTCCTTCTGGGTTTTCTGTGGGCTTCGTAGTGATATGTTTCTCTTGGCATTCTGAGCACTTTCTGGAATTTACTATTTTTAGTAAATTCTATTTCTGGTAGTGGTCTTTTCGGTCTTGGCATAGTTGACTTTCCTCTTCAGTTGACTCAATTGGTTTATTCAATTTTTGGCCTCGAGATGCAGTTTCGGAGAGATAAGTTTATTTCACTTAAATAACATTATATTTTAATGTTATATTACCCCTTGGCCTAGTCTCTTGACTTAATGTTGTTTTAAAAGGTGGACTTTAAGGGTGGCCCCATCATTGAAATAATTTTATAATTATTAAGGTGGAATTAAAGCCTTGAGATTGGACACCATTATTAAGTGATGAATTTATATAAAAAAAGTCAAAATTGAGCTTTGAAGAAAGGGACGCCATCTTTTGGAAGAATTAGGGTTTGACTCTGAAAAGAAGATTAGGGTTTCTAGAAGGTCAACGGCAAATTATAAAAGGACGCCTTTGGTTCTCTTTTTGGTATCTTTTCGTCTACAGGAATGTTATGCTGCCGGATTGGCTTTGGGATTGCTTCGAGGAATGTACGCCTCCTAGCTTGGCATTGCTTCTCGCTTGAAAGATAGCGACTAGTGGTGAGATAGGGTAGTTTGTGAGTGTTGCATTGGGATTTGTGCATTGTAATCAGCTTGTGGCTTTCTAGATCAGATTCATGCATGTTAGAGAAATTCTGGAAATTGCATTTTAGTACAGCAGATTGTCCTTTTTATTCATAAGTCAAAAAATACCAAAAAGATTCTTCTGGGTACTGTCTATTTCTCTCTGTCTGGTAGGGGCGACCCTTTTCACCAGTTTGTAGATTTTTTAGTGAAGTATTGGATTTTAAAGGCAGGTCGAACTTCTTGCTGGGCCGTACCATTTGTCCTTGCATTGGTTTTCGTGCATAAATTAAATTGAGACTTTTGATCAGCTTTCAGTGTCCTATCTTGGTCGCCATCTTATTAGGATCATCTTGCATTTCGTCTGGTGGAATTTGAGTAAGTTTGGAGCAAGTTGTGAGTGAATTTGTGAGTTTCAGGGCTGCTGTTCGTGCATGTGGAAAACAGGACTGTCACAAATCAGATTGTCAGGTTGGCTCTAATAATTGAGTTTTTGATCTAAGCTTTATTATTCAGTGAAGGAAACTCAATATATATTGTTGCAGCTTTATATATCTCTTGATTCACATTGATAGCAAGGCATTGTCTAACATATTGTAAGCTGGCAGTAGTACTGACAGCAGTTCATAATCTTGCTTTATCAATTTGTAATGCTCAATCTGTACATTCTGTAATTGCTTGTAATATCTCACATCTCTGCCCTATGGTAGCTCCTTTCCCACTCCGGGTTAGAAAGCACATTCTGGGTGTCGAGTTACTTTCAGCATTCTATCTTATTTCCTTTCAAAGCATTGTAATTCTTAGCACTCCGCCATATGGTCGTCTCAATTCCATACTGGATTGGGTAGCACATGCTTGGTGTCGAGTTTTTCTTTCAGTACTTGTAACGTAGAAGATCCTCTGACCATATGCTCGCCATCATCGGCGCCATTCTTGGTTAGAGTTCCTTCCAGTTCTGTTTCTGCTTTCAGATCCTCTGACCAATGCTCACCCCTTGCCCACATTGGGATCCTGGTGTACATTCTGGTTAGAGTTGCTTCAGCATCGTTTTGGTTTAGATCTAACCTTAAAGGGTGCGTTTGTTTGTAAACTTGCAATTGTAAAAACGAAAAATTTGGCTCAGAATATTTCAACCTCTTAGAAGTTAGCAAAGACTCCTCATCTTGGCTTGAGAACATCCTGGGTAGGAAGAGGAGGAAGCCTTCTTATCAGTTGAACTTTGCAGAACTTGATAGCGTCTACCAAGACACACCAGTAAGGAAACTTAAGAAGCAGGTTCACATGAAGATGAGTTCTGATGGCCAGATTATCCTTGAGACTACTACACCTTCGGAGGACAAGAACGTTGATGAGGTTGAGATTGATGACTTCAAGGTTGTCAAGACCAATCTTGGTAAAAGTATCCTGCATACTGATGTGAATCTCTTCGAGGTTGCAGCAAATAATCTAAAGGAACGAGTGCTTAAGGATGGAGAAGATAAGGCAGCCCTCAAGGCTAAGATTTGGCAACTGTGGAAATATGTTTCCAATCTCCTTCATGGTACTTCACAGGCCACTTTGTTGCTTCCACAGATTCTGGAGTCACCGGTAGATTAGCATCAACTGAGTCAGTTAGTCATATACGGGAAACATATGCGAATTGGATAGATGAATTCATCATTAGGGGCAGATTTATACTTGTAGAGATATACCAATTGAGGTATAACACCCATGATCTTCGCCAAGGGATTCAGGGGTTTGAGCAGTGTATGGCAGAAGTGAAACAAATGCATGAGATCATCATTTCCGACTTGAGGATGACTTATGATTCAGTCATTACAGAAGAACATAAGAAGAAGATTATTGTTTGGAGAGAACACCTCTTCAAGGTAAAAACCTATGAGAGAATATTTGTAGAATTGGCTGAATATAGACAAAAGGTTGCTAATACCCTCAAGTTCATAAGCACATTTGTTTCACTGATCCCTTGTCAATATCATCATGATGATGGCACTTTCTTTGATCTTGATGAAGTGCAAATAGAGTTTCAGAATCTCGTCTGTGGCAGTTTTAGTAGTGATCCTATTGTCGGCAAGATGAATCATGTTGTTGCGATGTCAATAAAATTTGATAAAGCAACGGAAGAGACAAAGGAATTTCTAAACTTGATTGGAGCTGGAAAAGTAGAATATTGTTCTGAATAGTATCAATACTCCTGACAAGGAGGCAATTACCAACTTTTTGGCGGATATAGTTTCCCAAATTATCAATGAGTGAGTCACCTTTTTGGGGCAGTGAAGATTTTCAAGAATAGAACTAAAAGCAACAGTTAACTCAATCTCTTTTCCGAGTTTAACTTGCTATTGTTGTTTCATGCTTATTTATTCTTTGTGAAATAGTAAAATCAAATGTATAGTTGGAACTTTCCCTGCTTTTAAATCAGTTAATTGATTTTAGCAGGTGGTTGGTTAGTTGTCTTGTGTTGGTTTTAGAAATAAATTTTGCAAGTTGGCAAGACTAATCAACTTAAAGCAAGGAGATTTTAGGGTTGCGTACTCCTTGTTTGTATATAAATAAGGGCAGCCTTGCCTATTATTTTCTAACTGTTATTGCAGACCTAATTTGTAAGCCTGTATTGCTGTAAATTGTTGTTTAGTTATTGTTCAACTTGTGTCAAGTGTAATCTGGTGCTTGATCACACATTGTAAGACTGTCTTTGCTACAATCTGCTGTCCTAGAAGTGTAATTGCTGTTAAAAATTGAGAAAAGTGAAAACTTATGCCTTCTTTGCTTTGATTTACTTGCTTGTTCTTTTTCAGTTTCTTGTCTTATGTGTTTTGCTTATGTAATCTTTATTTCAGCTTACATCTTATAAGTACAATGAGTCTTTAGGTGTGATCTAGAAGTAAGTTTATTTAAGTTTTTGTGTTAATCAAATCATTCCTTGTTTACTTCTGACTCTCAAGCTCTGAGTTTACTTGAGTTGTCAGAAGCATCTATAGTTTAGGTCTAGTTGTAGTTTGAAGTTTTGGAAAAGAGAAAAACCTCAGCTACGATGCAAAGAGTTTTATAACCTTGTGCTCTTAGCTGAGAATAAAAAGATTGGTAGTTATTTAGTATTCTTTTTAAGCATCATCAGTGAAGGGGGAGCTTCCCCTCCTAATTTGAAGAGCAGTTTAACTGTGCATAGCTGTCCTTTTCTAATCCGCATTCTAGAGGTGCGAATTGAAACACCAACAGTTTTCTAGCACTCACTGTGGGGCACAAGGCATAAAACTTCAAGAAAGCTTACACTTTATGTCACGGGAATGACCATTTGGCGTCCTACTGCTCTTGTTCAACAACCAAATCTTATGGCTCCTATTATTCAGCCAAATATTACGCGAGTTGAAGGCGAGCAATTGAACATTATTAGTAGCTTGAGGAGTTTCGTGCTTGAGAAAAAGGAAGCCCCTGCTTAGTGGAGAAATGTGGCTACTATTCTTGACAAAGAAGAACAAAAAGCTGATCTTGTAGCTGAAAGACAAGTATTACCACCTCCTGTGTGGGAATAGATAATCCTGGCTTACAAGGTTTATACTAGAAGGAAGAAAGGCGGTGTTGCAGATTCTTTCTTTCAACAACCTCACCCTATAGAAGTTGGAGAGTCATCCAACGCAGTTCTTGATGTTAAGCAAGAAGTACCTGAAGTTAAGCAAGAAGAACTTGTGATCCAGTCAGAAGCAATGGGTGATTACAACAATAATGTTGGCAATAACCGTGTTGATGGGAATTAGAGACGTCCATCCCCATTACCTTGGGATAACAACATTGGACCTTTGGCTTTGTAGGGAAATCATGAGTTACCTAAAGGGTCAAGGAAGCACTTTCCTCGATTTCATGGCGACGGGACTCAACACCCAGATAAACATATTTCTGCATTCACAATGGCTTGCGCTGTCTTGCACGTGGCACATGAAGACATTGCTGTGCGTCTCTTTGTGGAGACTTGTTGGGAATGTTGCCGACTGGTTCAATCACCTGGAGTCGGGCATTATTACAAGCTGGGAAACTATGAGCGAAAGATTCTTGACAAGATTCAAGCTCGTTGAAGACAGTCATTGGTTGTTTGCCCAACTTTCAAATTCAAAGATGGAGCTCAATGAACCTATGAGGGAATTTGTGGCGAGGTTTAATCACCTGGTCACATGTCTTTCTCATATACTCAATCCATCACTAAAAATTCTGTTGAGTAGTTTCATAAATGCTCTTCCATCTGAGATAGCCTTTTTCCTAAGATTGGCTAATGAAATAGAATTATCGACTACACAAGAACATGCCATCAAATTGGAGGATAACATGATTACTTTCGGCAAGATGAAGACGGATTCAATCAAGCCTCTGGTTTAGAGTTCTGTAGATCCATTGCTACAGAAGGTAGCTAATGAGATTACTATCCTCAAGAAGCAGTTGCCTACTCAAGGGCAGCCTGCACCACCACCACCACAATATCAGCCTAAACAATAGTATCAACCTCAACAACCGTATTAGCCCAAGAAGAATAATTTCCAACCTTTCAATAATTATAGGGCACGGTTGCCAGCACCTCCACCGAGACCAACAGTTGAAGCTGCAAAAAATGTAGTATTTTGTTCTTTCCATGAGATCGATGTGCATACCAGTTCTACATGTCCTAAGAATTTAAGAATGAATTAGATCATGGGATATGCTGATGCTGCATTCAGTTCAAGTATTGTCCCTACACCAAGTTGGAATGTTGTCTTACCGTAGACGGACAACTTTGATGGCGACTTTGCTATGGGATACTTTGATAGTGAACCCGTTATTGAAGAAGAACACTTCCGTTGATATTCTCTTGCAATGAATCATGAGAATTTTTCAGCGCTTGTGTTTACATGTGCTCAACATTTGAAAGCACAGAAAGAAGAAGAGAGACTGAAATCAAGAGAAAAGGGGAAAGGAGTGGCTTCCTCTTCTAATCCCAAGCCTTCTCATGAGAACGTTAAAGCGGTTGCTCAAGACCCGTCTCTAGCAAATTTTTACATTGTAGACTCCATGATGAAGACCAAGGTGCAAATTTCTTAGCTAGAGTATCTCCAGGACCATCCAAAAAGGCTGGATCAAATTCTTAAGTTTGTAAAGAAGGAGGTTGTCATTCAGCCTACATTGATTGAATCATCCATGTCAGCGGATGAAAAGCCTAAACCCTTCTATATATCTTTGTATATAGGAGGATTCAAATTGAGCAATTGCATCATAGATTCAGGAGCCTCAAACAACGTCATGCCTCTACAAGTGATGAATGCATTGGTACTTTCGTGCACTAAGACACAGGACAAGTGTTATTCACTTGAGTCTAAGTTGGTGCCGTTGGTTGGACAATTGAAGGATGCTCAAGTAAGGTTGGCTTGTCTGGAGAAAAAGATAATGATGACCATCCTAATTGATTGACATTCCAGCTAGCTACGAGATGTTGCTAAGCAGAAGCTTCTGCAAATATCTTGGGGGAGAGATACAACTGGATTGGTCGTCTGCAATTATTCCATTAAAGAAAGGTAGTTTCAAGCTGGAGCTAGAGGCCAAATCTCGATTTACGGTGGTGAAGTCCCAAGATCCTCAAGCACAAGTGCTATATCAAGAAACTGGTCATGGTACTTATGCTATGCTGTTAGAAATAACTAAAGAAAGTCAGGACGTTGTGTGTTCTGCAGATAAATCGACAGGAGATCCAAAGTTGTGGACTATGCAGTTTGATGGGAGATGCTCAAATGTAGGTTCATGAGCGGGGGTTGTGATAATCTCTCTCGAGGGTCCTTTGTATCCATTGGCATACTGCTTGCAATTCAAATGCACAAAAAATATGGCAGAATACGAGGCGCTTTTACTAGGTCTCAAGATTGAGTTTGGTTAAATACTAAAGATTTGAGATGTCCATATCTGTCACATTAAAAAATGCTATTGTTGTCCTCCACAACTAAGATATGCAAACCACCTGTTGATGTGTGTTTTATCATCCACCAAACATTCAGAATAAAAATGTCCAAAGACACTCTATCCTCTCTTGAAAAACCACCGCATAGGCGATTCCAAGGTTTCTTTAGTCGGGTCTCGACGTGTGGATAAGTTCAGTGGTCGTTGTGATTTGCTGGTAATGAACAAGGGGACTTACGTAGAAAGTCTGCACAAGCTAGGGACTTAGGAAATTTATCTTTGTAGGTTCTCAATTAGGACTTTCAATTGTGGATCTCAAAAAAAATGGCAAAAAGAATAGGGTTCAGAGAATCTAGTCTAAGCCTAAGAAATCAAGAGACAGTAAGGACTTGGTGAAGCGAAATAAACCACACTTTGTTTCGCCTCCTGCAGGACAACATACGCAAAGTGGGTGCAATCTTCAAGGGGTTTGTGAGAATAATTTTCAAACCTCGGGTAAGGTTGAAGTTAGGCTTCCACACTTAGGAGCTCAGGCTAACTTTACGCATCGGATGAAAATCATTCATCCGAAGAAAGTATGAGCTACACTTCACCAATGAGTCGATACGATCAATCTTTCATTCAATTAACAACTTTCAAAGCAAATTCTATCTAAGCTAACTTTAATTCTAATCTATGGTGGAAGATAATATGCAACCTCGCTTACTATTCAACAATAAGAAGTGATTCAAGGCAAATCATGCTCAAGAGCTTTTATCATTCAAAATAGTCTCAATGCGACAATATACATAACAGTCTCCACACCCAAAAAATGAGAGAGCACTAGCTTATATAGAGCTCCAAAAATGAAATAGACGGCCGAGATTTAAACAAGATTAACGGCCCAGATTGTTACAACTAAACCCTAATTAGGGTTTCCCAAAACAACAAGAGTCAATTATCAGAAAACTATCAGAAAAGTGGCAGTTCCAGCTATAATCAAGGAGAGGCGTCCTTATCCATTCGAGTGGCATTGTGTTTGGCGAATCTGGACACTATGGCAATGACTTCGTCCATCGTGACAGGAGGTAACATGCTGATCCGGAATTCTAGTCCGTCCAACTTCTCGGCGCATCTGGCAAAGGTACTTTCCCAATCTGTCTCCTGCTTCTCAAAATCTTTCCGAATGGATGAGAGTCTTGCCACTCTCGCAAAGTCCTGCTTCGAAAATGGTCCAGCGGTCGGGAAGAAAGTTTCTTGAACTTTGCTCTTCAGTCTCTCTAACTGCATGTCGTTCTCTTGGATGATCTCACGGTCGAACATGTCTGAAGCTATCATGCAAATTTTCTCCTGAATTCCTTTGACCCGCTCTTCAATTCCAAGCCCATCAATTCTCGCCTTCTCCAATACTTCTTCTCTTATTGTCACTGCCCAAAACCAGTGATGAAAGTCATATGCTGCCCCTGCAGCAATCACCCTTTTATCAACTAACTCCTCCCTCGGAGTGCTCTTCAAAATTCTAAGGCTCGGAATAAGCCTTTCTTGCATATCCGGGATACCATCCCATGTCTCTGCCATATCCATCAACCTAGAAAGAAACGAAGAGGTTTGTCCATAAGCAAGCGCCAACCTCTCCATGAACAAGGCAGCCTCCATGCCTTCACCTGCCATCCAGTCTTGCGCTTCCCTGGCTGTCACCATTCCATGCTCAACTTCCTGAGTCATCTCCTGTGATGAATTGAGGAGAGGAGGAACAGTTGCATTGCCTTGATCTAGTGGCTGGGTCAAATGCTGGATATATTCTTTGAGACGTTTGACCTCATTCTTATATTCCTTCTTCTTGGTCACTTCCTTTTCCAGTCTCGCTTTAATGGTCGAGACGGAATTATCTAACTCTTCTACTTCCTGACCTTTTGATGTCGGACCAAGGTCAACAGTGGTGATAGCATACTCCTGCGGAGTGATTTCGTCCATTGGTTTGTCCACTGTAGGTACTGCAATGTGCACGGAACGGTGGCCTGTCTCGTTCCTCTGGATGGTGGAAAACTTCTTGGCGGGCTTCTTGGTAGCAACTTGTTCTAATCTTGCCAAGAAATCGGCAGTATCGTCCTCTTCTTCCTGTTGAGCCTCAGCAGGCACCTGAACTTTCATTCTTTCTAATAGCCAGTCTGGAATGGTTGACTGTTCAATGCCATCCTCTACTTGAACCTCGTCCTCGTTTGGAACATCCATGACTCCTCTGAGGGCGGAAATCATTCCTTCCTCTAAGTCATTATCCCGGACATCCATGTCATTGTCTGAACCTAAAATCTCTGTGCCTGCTGGTGATGCAGGCTCTTCATCATCTAATTGGATAGGTTCGTTTTCCACTTCCTGAGCTGCAAGAGGTTCGAGCATCTCAACTAAGGAATCGTCTATATTAGCCACCAAATGGTCAACATTCCTGGACGCCGCTGACCGAGAAGGTCCTCCTTTATGCTTCTTGGAAACAGGTTCTGCACTTGGCACTACTTCTTTTCTTTTCTCTCCGATACCGGCCATGTCCTGATGGGATGCCCCAGCATTAGAGGAATATGATTCTGATTCGCTCAACAGATCATATGTGAGCGTGATTCCTTTTTGTCTCAATTCCTGAACGTGATCATCAACCCACCACTGAGAATACTTCGTCACAGGCCTCATTAGGGTGGCTAGGTCTGCGTGCTCTGGCTCTGACCACTTCACTAGAGGGAGAGGTCTGCCTTCTTCAAAGCGCGGCTGGACATGGTTTCCATCGTCTTGTAGCTGGTCAGGCACTCGACAGAATTCGATTGTCCTCATGAAATCCACGGACATTCTGGACCACATCTTCCGTCTGATCTCGTATTCATCGGCAGCATTTGCCCAATAATCCTCCAGTTCCGTTCTGTGCTTATATCTCCTTCCTTCCACTGTCCGGATGTTATGATGTGGGTCATAATTGACCCTGGACTTGTATGCCGTGAAAGGGTACCATTGGATCTCCAACCGTGCACTCTCAGCTGCTTGGGCGGATGGGCAGTACTCTAGCATGTTCCCGATGAAGAAAGGGAATGTGACGGACGCCTTCTTGGTCGGCCTTTGAATATTCTGGTACTCTTCTAATTGTCTTAAAACCTCGAGCAATATCATCCGATTAGTCGGATAGATTGGCAATTTGTAGGGATTTCCAGTAAATCCCTGGATCCTGATATATGTGAATTTCGGGAATTGGATGAACCAAGACCCGTATTTGCTGATAAGGCTTTTTGCTTCATGGCTCAGCCTTTGATGTATCCCTCCTTGGAGCTTTCTGGTGATGTGCATCAGAAATGCATCATGCACCCTCCTGAAGTGGGTCTTTTCTTTTAATTGGAGCTGAGGATAGCAGTCGTAAGGCCTGAGCTCGTTCTCTCCATTGCCAATTCTGCCTTTGCAGATCAATCCAGGATATCTGTATGATCTGGCTAGTAGATATATCACATATGAACTCATGTGAAAAGACTTAGTCTTTTCAAGGTTGATCAGTTGCTCGTGAAGGTTATCACTTATCATCCGCGACCAGTTAAACATCTTGACTCCGGAGGTGACCTCGTCGATGAAGTAGTACATCCAGCTCTCAAAGAAGGCGCCTTGCGGATTGCCTGCGATCCTGTTCAGCATCAGCACGATATCTCCAAAATCTTCCTTGAAATCCGTGCGGCGAGGTCTCTTGGGCATCTTTTTGATTGATGGCTTTGGCTTGTCCATCCATACCTTGTTGACTGTGGTGGCGCACAAATCTGCCTTGCTGTCATATAGCATTTTGGTTTCTTCTTTGGTCTTATAGATCATTCTTGAATGCTCAGGGATGCCAAAGGTTTCTTGGATTACAACTTCATTCAAATGTGCCAAGACTCGTCCGTCAGGGGCGATGATCTGTCTCTTTTGGGCATCGTAATGGCGAGCACATTCAACCATCAACTTAGCACAATCCATGGCCGGTGGGAATCCAGCTGCTTGGAAGATCCCGTTTCTGATCATTCTTTGGGCTATTGCTGAGGGAAGTCTTTTCTGACCGTATACTCTCTCTTTGAATTCGTCAAAGTCAACGTGCCCAAGGTCAGTATCCACGACATTCTTCCACTCTGAGACAACTTTGGTCTCCTTTTGGGCACCCTTATTGGCGAACTTCATTTTCAGCTTCCTTGATAATCCTCCTGCCGTGTCCGTCAACCTGCAGTCATAAAATTAACATTAATAAAAAGACTTCTTTTTTTTAAAATAGTTTAAACCACGTGCCTTGGTTTCGAAAAAAAATGACTTTCAGCTGTTCAAATAATTAAAATATTGCGAAAAAGCAAGCTGAAAGTGACTTCGATGAAGTTGAAAATTCTTGTCAGAACTTCGTCAAGAGGAAAAGGCATAAAAAGATAGCAAACTTAATTAACCAATCCTCAAACCTCAGTGAAGGAACGTTGAATACAAATCAGATTTAAAAATCTGATTTTTTTGAAAAGTGCGCCCCTCTTCAAGAAGAATTCAGCTTTGAAAAACTCTTTTCCTTTTCTCACGAAAAATTTCCCAGCATAACACTGCTTATCCTCCTGGACAATTCGACTTTGCCTATTGATGAATTGATTGCCTGACGATTTCGAGAAAGGTTAAATTTCTCTTCAGCTGTGTGTGAAAAAATGAGTTGCTGAAACTCATTATAATGCTGAAGGGTTGAATTCATTTTAGTAACTGCCATCTTTCTTCTTGATCCTCGATTTGTTTTCATTTTCCAAACAGGCAACTTTCCTTTTATTTTCCGACAAGGCTCAGTCTCGAACTTATCCGGACAAATCTCCCTGATCTTCAAAAATTCGATTTTTCATTTAATGCTTATCTTTGATTTTTTTCGAATTTTTTAAATAAAACATTAAATAATTTAATTAAATTCGTGATGAATTTAATCTTCTTCTTTCCGGATTTCATCTCCGCCTGGCATACTTCATTTTCGTCCGATTCGTGTCTGGCAAATTTGATTCCGTCCAAGGTATTTTTAAATTCCAAATAGTTGAGAATTAATTATTAAAATATTAAAATATTTTAATTAATTCCAACCCGTTCGTCTTGGACCCATGGCTATCTCGATTGTTTTTCCGTTTTTCGGGGCTAAGAGTTTGTTTTCCGGTTTCATCCTTAATTTCGTCTAGCCAAACCAAAATTCAAGCCATTCCGTCGAAGATTTTATTGCCAGATCCTCATTTTCTTTGCCAAGGCGAGATTTTAAGCTTATTCTCCTCTGCCAAAGTCAAATATTTCCTTGCTCGGTCGAATTTTTCTAGGCAATATCCTTGTCCGAATGTCTTTGCCGGTTGAATTTTCCTGACGTCTGACATATTCTTCATCCTTTTGGTCAAGGACGATCCTTCCTTTCCTTTTACCTCGTGCATTTTTCTTTAGCCAAAGTTGACAATTTCTTCGCATTTTCCATACTTAGGCAAATTTTGCCTCTTTTTCCTTCATCGTGTTAGGCATATTCCGTTTCATTCCTTGCCACATCCTGATATTCTTTAGCATTTGTCCCTTCAAGCTTAGCATTTGTCATCTCAAAAATGTCTGGATGTCTAGCCAACGTCTTCATTTTCCATCCATTAGCCTCTATACTTAGGCGAATTTTAGAACTTTTCTTTGGATTTGGCCTTGACACTTAGCCAAAAATCTTACCATCTTATCATCTTGGGCGGACTTCCTTGGCATCTTGGACGAACGTCATGGATGTCTTTGCTATTTTACCAACTTCTTCCAAGTGCATGGTGGACTTTGTATGGTCTTTGGGATGAACATTTTTGAACGTCCCTCTTTTCTAGGGCGAATTTCTTTGGCATCTTAGCATTTGATCTCATCACTTTATCCTTTTGGAAAGGATTTTCCACCCTTTTAAGCCTTCATACTTAACCAATTTCGAAATTTTCCCTTGGTAGGCACCAACACTTAGTAAAATTTCAATTTTCCCTTACTTTATAAGTCTAGGCGGACTTCCATGACCTCCAGCCAAGTCCCACCTTTCAAGGGCGGACTTGCTTAACCTTTTGGACGAGCTTCTAAGCATAGGGCGGACTTTGAGCCTTCTTTGGACGTCTCTTCTAGTGGATGGCGGACTTTGGGACCTCTTAGCACATGCAGGGCGGACTTGGGAAGGTGTTAGGATATTCCTCTTGGCACATGGCGGACTTCAAGACTCCTTGGCACATACTTCCTTGTGGATGGCGGACTTTCCAAGGTATCTTCCATATGATGGCGGACTTTCTAAGGCTTTTGCCACTTCCTTTCAAGCCAAGGCGGACTTCCAAGGGTCATAGGATAAGGATGGCGGACTTTGAAGGTCTTTTGGATGTGCCTCAAGATGTAAGGGCGGACTTTCTAAGATGCAAGGATGTTCTCCATTGCTGCTGGGCGAGCTTTATGACATTCCAGACCTTCACCTACCTCTCTTCATCCTTCTTTCATGGCGAATTTTCCAGAATTGCACAGATTTCTCACAAATTTCACCATGTTTGAGTTGATTTTTAAGATTTTGACCTCAGATCTGGGTGATTTTGGACTGGTTTTTTTTTTTGACTGGTTTTCCAGATTCTTGAATGTTTTTAGTCTGATTTTCATGTTTTTGAACTTTTTTTTTTGCAAATTTTTCAAAAATTTTCAAATCAAATTTTTACTTTTTGATTTTCTGAGAGTTCTGGTGAGTTTTTCGGACTTCTGAGTGCGTTTTCAGAACTCGGGACCCTTCTAAAAATAGAAACTTTCCAAAAATAGAAACTTTCTAAAAATAGAAAAAACAACCCTAAAAAATAGGGAACCCTGTTTGGTCCAAAAATGCTAAAAATGAAAAATCGAAAAAGCAACTTTTCCTAAAAAAAAGGAAGTGTCAGAATTGGCCAAATTCACAGTCGATCTTCGTCTCTTGGGCCTTCTGAGCGCTTCCATGACGTCTACGCGCTGATTCAAACATGAATTCCTGACTTGGCTTGGATAACTCTTGGTGAACTGACTGGAAACTCTAAGCAAAGTGATCTCTCGTAACCGTTGCAAGGAGACAAAACCCTAAAAACTAACAGGCAACTGGGGGTCCCCATCAGCGATGGGGCGATGTGTGAAAAGGTCACAACATCTGGCGACTCCACGTGGGGAATGTTCCTGAACATTCCAAAGATAATATCCACTTCAAATCCGGAATCTTGAATTAATTCTATCTAACTTATCCCTTGACCAAGAAGAGTACTCAAAAGGGAAGAGAACTCCTAAATTATATCAAGACATCTTATCCTTCAGTTATAAGTGTGTGCACATGGGTTTATTCCTGTCTCTTAAGACCAACATGACTCTTTGGTTCCGTGATGACTTTTCCAGTATATTTTTGGGTCTTAGCTCCAAAAGCATCCTTGGATAGAGCCTCGCTGCCAGCGAGCGTCCATAGCCCCGGCGAGGTTATCTGCTATAATCTCACGGAGATTGCTCTACTTTCGGCGATTTATTTCTTTTGTTTTGATTTCTTTGGTACACCTGTAGAGATTTCCGCACACCCAAAAGCCAAGTGTTTTGATTTTTCATTCTTTCTTTTTGATTCATTTTGATATTCTTTTCTTTTCATATATTTCCACACTTTGGCCTGTAAGCAATGAAGCTCACCTGGGTTTGAGCATTATAGTGGCGCTGAAGCAAGACTTTTGATTACTTTCTAGCCAACAACTTTACCTAGGAGACCACACTGACTCAGAGAACTCTTTAAGTGTGTAAAATGTAATAACTACAAGACTCGGTGTCAGGACACAATAGATGACTTCCTTCCCAGTCGAGTACTACCCTTGACCTTAGGACACTTTAGAAATGATTAATTCCAGATTCATAGATCTTCCACAAATGCTTACCCGAGGAATATTCACAACCTTCCTTAGCAAGGTCGAGCCAAAATATGTGCGTGTAAGCAACATCACCCTTCCCGCAGAATGGGACACCCTCCTTATTGAAAGCAAAACAAAGCAAAGCCCAAACAAAAGCAAATTAAACTAAGAAAACAACTAATCTAAGAAAACAAAGACAACTACTCTAAGGAAAGCAAGGAAAAACAACTAATCTAAAGAAAGCCAAAAAACAAAAACCCGAAAGCAACTACTCTAACTATATACAAACAAGCTCCATCAAGGAACTTAGGGTAGGAAATAATGCTTCAGAAATTGCCCGTTAACGGGCAGTGGGACGTCTTCCCCTGTTAAGGTCTTCAACTTAAATGCATTTTCTCCCAATATCTCAGCAATCTGGAATGGTCCCTTCCATAAGTTCTCAAACTTATCATGATCTCCTCTTCGTTCATGGGCTTTATCCCAATATAGGACCAGGTCAGATATTCTGAAAGACTTCGTTGTAGCACGTTTGTCAAACCATCTTTTGACAATTCCTTGGTGTTTGGCAAAATTTTCGAGAGCTTGATCTCTCTGTTCTTCCAGTAGTAACAATTGTGATAGACGAATCTGCACTCTGTCATCTGGGTCTAAATATTCATGCATAAATCTGAGTGTCGGAATCCTTAGCTGGATGGGGAAGACAGGGTCTTGCCCATAAACTAGGTGATATGGAGAGGTTCCCAATGATCTTTTGGCTCTAGTCCTGTCTGCCCATAGAGCAAACTTAAGTTGGGAATGCCAATCTCTCGGATTCTGATCTAGCAATTTCTTGATGACGTTGAGTAGATTTTTGTTCGTAGACTCTGCCAGTCCATTACCCTGGGGGTAGTAATTTGAAGAAAACTTTAATGTGATCCCATAATCAAATGCCCAATTCGAAAATTTCAATGAGGTAAATGTAGATCCATTGTCACAAACAAGGGCCTTAGGGCAACTGAATCTGGTGATGATATGCTCTTCTAAAAACTTGATGACTACATCTGTGGTACAATTCTTCAGTGCCTGCGCCTCAGACCATCTGGTGCAATAATCTGTTGCTGTCAAAATATAACGATGTTGTGCTGAAGATGGTGGGTTTATCATGCCGATAAAATCGAGTCCCCACATTGCAAATGGTTTCACTTCCGTGATTGGCTGTAATGGCATAGCAGGATTCTTTTCACGTGAGGCAGTAATTTGGCAAGTATGACAGGTTTTAACATGTTCATATGCATCTTTGAATACAGAGGGCCAATAGTACCCTGCTCTTAAGATCTGGTAAGCTGTTGCCTGACTTCCTCCATGTCCTGTCCCGAACTTAGAGTGGAAGTGTTCCATAATCCTCTTAGCTTCATCGTTTCCTACACATCTTAAGTAAATACCCTCATGATTCTTTCTATGGAGGGTTGAGCCCTGGAGCATATAGCGTTGGCATTTGAGTCTGAAGGCTCGCTTTTGTGCGGGATTCATTTGTACAGGATATTTGTAATTTGTCAAGTATGCAAGGATATCGTAGTACCACTCTTTTGGGGGAGTGCCTGTCAATACATATGTCTGTTGTATTAATCCAGGCCCTTCAATGGCCATTGTCTGAGCTAGAGCTTGTCCGCGGACCAGCTTCATCGGCTGTAACTCAATATCGTATTCTTGGATAGTGGCGACCCACTTTCCTCTTCTTTCTCCTAGCTTATAATGCCTGAATTTTTTGATGGCCTTTACCAGCGCATAGGCCTGCTTCTCAACACTTGGATATCTTAATTCGGCATCTTTGAGCGGTGAGCTCATGAAAGCTATAGGATGTTCATCCCTCTCTTCTGTCCTCTGAGTTAACATCGCCGCACAGGAATGTTCTGATGCAAAGGAGTATAAATAGAAAGGCCTCGTATAATCTGGGCTAACCAAGACAGGAGCATCAGCGATAGCCTGCTTGATCTCTTCAAATGCCCTCTTTGTTGGTGCGGTCCACTCCATTTTTGCATCCTTTTTTAACATTTCATTCAAAGGTTTTACTATCTCGGCAAAACCGGTAATAAATTTTTTGACAAAGTTGATCTTCCCGAAGAAAGATCTCAATTCCTTTTGGCTGGAAGGCAAATGAATCCTCGATATTGCCTCCACGCGTTCAGGGTCAATCAATATCCCTTTCTCAGTGATTAGGTGACCTAGCAATTTGCCTTCGGTGACCCCAAAGATGCATTTCTTTGGATTTAAGGAAATCCCATACCTTTGGCACCTTTGAAATACCTTCCTTAGGTCTTCCACATGGTCCTCTCTCTTCTTTGAGAACACTGTCAGATCATCCATGTAGATGATTATACATTTTCCAATCAAATCCCGGAAGGCGATGTCCATGGCCCTCTGAAATGTGGCCCCTGCGTTGATTAGCCCGAAGGGCATTCTTTTGTAGGCGAAGGTTCCCCATTTGGTGGTGAACGCTGTTTTCAATCTGTCCTCATACTCTACTAGGACTTGGTTATACCCCGAATATCCGTCCAAGAAGGACATCATTCGTGAGCCATTGACAATCTGTAGCACTTCGTCAAGCGATGGCAGTGGGTAATTATCCTTTTCAGAAGCTCTATTCAAATTCCGGAAATCCACGCATAGCCTGATTTCTCCGTTTTTCTTCCGCACTGGGACGAGATTGGCGACCCACGTTGAGTGGCGCACTGGGAAAATGATTCCCGCTGTCAATAATTTCTTGACTTCTTGATGGATTAGTGGTTCCAGTAATGGATTAACTGGTCTCTGACGCTGCCTGAAAGGCTTACTTCCTGGCTTGAGCGGAATTGTGTGCGTGACAATAGAAGTATCATAGGTCTTCAAGTCTTCGTAGCTCCATGCTATGACGTCGGGGAACTGTTTCAAGCTGCGAATAATTCCCATCTTTTCTTCAGGCGTGCAAGTCTTCCCTATGCATACATTTTTAGCTTCGCGCTCTGCTCCTAGGTTTACTTTCTCATATTGATCACCTTCAATCCTTTGACTTTTCATCTGATCAATTTGATCCTGATCAAATATTCTCTCTAATTGTATCATCCCTCTTGGAATGATATTCGTCTTTAAGTTCAGGATGCCATCCTCATCAAATTCGGCTTCCTTCTGAGTCTCCTCTTCATCAATCACTTGTGCTGCAAAAACATCGGAATTTGTTAAAAATTCACGAATGTGGTCATCATCCTCAAAAACCTGGAAGTTTGTAATATTATCTGGAATGGATGGTAGGGATGACAATTCCACCGTGAACTGACTTATGCCGTCCATGGCTAGCGGCTCCAGTGAACTGGCTGCTTGTGCCAAGGAATTTGCCACTTGATTATTCGTTCGGCTCATGGACTGAATATTGAAAGCATCAAAGCTCTCGACTATATCCCACACTCTGTTGCGGTAGCAAGTCAGTCTTTTATTGTGGCAAACATATTGCTTCTTTATTTGCTTCACGACTATTTCCGAGTCTCCAAGAGCATATAGTACTCTTGCTCCTTTTCTAAGTGCCAGGAGTAACCCATGAATCAAGGATTCATATTCTGCTACGTTGTTTGTGCATGGGAACTCCAATCTATGAGCTGCAAGAAATACCTCTCCTTTTGGACTGATCAACTCGAAACCAGCTCCAGCTCCCTTCTTTGATCGGGATCCGTCAAACTTCAAGATCCAGACTTGTTCTTGCTGTGAAGACCGTGGAGTTTGTGGGCTTTCATTTTCTTCCTGACATTCCTGCTCGGATTCTACTTCCTGTATTCTTACTGAAGAAAAGCCATCGATATGATTGACTTCTATATGATCAGGAAAACCTAATGTCTGTGTGATACTTCTTTGCACTTCTCTTACGGCCATATGGCACATCTTGCAAATGAATTCTGAATGGGCCGTGTTATGCACTCGGCACCAGTTTGGCAACAACAAATCTTGAATGTGCATATCTTCTTGTAATTCCATCTTCATTTGGATACTCTTCCAAACAAAGTTTCTAAAGCTTTCAAACATTCTTGCATCACTATTTTGGGAGCTTTCTCCCCTCTCAATCAACACATTTGTGGAATTAGGTATCTGGTCATTTCCCTGGATTGATCCTTGCAACACGAGAACTTCATTAGTTTTAGGCCTATAAGTGCCTAAATCTGTCTCTAAAAATAAGATCTCATTGTTCTCTCCGTACTCAGTGATCATTAACCTGAGTCTTGGGGTGCTATCAATCCGTATCTGGTTTGGGACTCCCTTCCATGGCAACCACATATGGGAAAAGTCTGTGGCAATATACCCGTTCAATCTTCTCGCCCAGTCTCTACTCAAGAGCATGCCGTACCCGTCAGGAATATCTACCACTGAAATATCTATGCAACTTTGTATCCTTGGGTCTGCAGCTAGTTGCATGTATATATTGTTTAATTCCCCCATGACTGGGACTTCTGTTTTATCTAACTGCGTGACCTTCTTGTTGGTTCTTGCAGGTACAAGTCCCAACCTGTGGCAGATTGCGAGTGGCATCACGTTGCTCGAAGCACCGGAATCCACTAGGCAATTGTGCAGCATTTTACCAAATATCCTGACTGACAATAAGAATGTGGCAGGTTCATCTTTTCCCTGGTAGAAAACTACCGGATGTTTGTCCTGCTTATTGGTATCTTGATTCTTCTCTTTCTGATTCCTAGGCACGTCTTGTCTTGGCGGGGTATGCGGTTGCTCATTCGCCAAGACTTCTTCTTGAAAAATATTTGTATCCATAAGGACCTCCTCTGGCGACATGTTCTTAGAATTCCCAGACGATGCCTGGGTCACCTTTACAACACTAGAAGGCTGTTGCGGAGCATCAAATATATTGCCCGTTACTTCTGACTCGGCAATGTTAGCGTTTGCTGGAGCATTGGGTATTCCTCGGTTTGGCACATTCTGCTGAACATTTCTTGGAACAACAGCTTCAGTCAAGCTGCTCAAAAGTGTTTCCCGAATTTCCGGAACTCTCATTAGTTCAATCAAAGGCAAGCTGACCTTCATTCGTTTGAATTCATCTAACACATACGAGCTCAATCTCTTTAACTCTTCCCGAGGATGTTCTCTTGGCTGAGCTTGAGCCTGTGTTGCTGGCAAGTTCACTTGTCTCGTTTGTCCTGCCTGGGGAGCGGCAGTTTGTCTGGTTTGTTCGGTCCTTGGAGCGATAATTTGCCTTGCTCCACTTGTCTGAGTATTCTGTTGGTGGTATTCCGGCGAATCTCTGGGAAGAGATGGCACGTTGGTGGCATTCGGATTCGGCGGGGTCTGAAAATTGTTTGGTGGCACGGATGAGGTCAAAGGCTCATTCTGACGATGATTCCTCTGGTACATCCTCAATGGATTTCCAGCCGCTTGTTGGAGCACTTCTCTGGTTCCTTCTACTAAAACACTGTTGTATAATGGAGGAAAATTGTAATCATTCGCCGTGGATGGCTGATTATATGGGTCTGGAATTTCTAGACCGCCTTGGTATCTTGGCGCCTCCACCGGGCCATTTGCAGATGCAGGAGGAAACCTCTGCTCTTGTTGGTATCGCGGGTATTGAACATTTTCAATCACAAGGGCTTGATCATACTTCGGTGCAGGAACTATCTCGTATCCAGTTACTGGAGGATCTTCCGCCTCTGAATTCCTTCTCTCACTTCTGAAAATATTGGCGGCTACCTGAAACTCCCGACAATGTAGCTCGGAGTGTTGGTCTGTGTTATGTAGCCTGCACCATCCTGATAGTGCTGCCTCAGCTAGGAATACTTTGTTCATGGGACGATTGTCAGCTGGTGGATTATCTAAGGGAGATGGTACAGTACCATTGTTTGGTCCAGTATTCCAGGTCTTCTTTTGGAAGCCTGGGTTATTATTTCGTGGACCTTGATAATTCCCTTGATAATTTTGGTTATCCCTTTGATACCCTTGACTTTGATAATTACCCTGAGGTGCTTGATAATTCCTCTGAAAACTTTGAATTTGGCTGTTTTGTCCCTTCAGATAAGTGACTTCAGTGGACAGCCTTTTGACTTGCTCAATCAAGTCTCTCATTTCATCCTTCTCTTCTTGACTCCGTGTCGAAGTTGACGCGTTCTGAAGATATACGGGCTGAGCTGGTGAAGCTTGGGACATAGGAGCCCCAGGATGGATGACCATTTGGTTGCCCATTGAAGGAACTGGGTTTAACATAGGCGTCTGATGAGCCAATGCCCGATTAATATCTTGTATTTGATTTTGGGATGCTGCGTTTCCCAAGTAATTAAGCGGACCAGGAGCCATACCTACTCCTAAACCCGTGCTAGCTGTTATTGCCGCAGCATATGCTCCCTTCAGATCTGCTGGGAGTGGATTGGTGGACTTCACAAACATGGCCGTAAGGCGATCCAAAGCCTCATAATAAATCGGCAAAGCTGTTGCATTGTCTAACAGGTAAGGATCTCTTAGCCTTGTGTAGGCTTTGTGGAATCTATTGTTAAATGTACTGATAGGCTCATGTTCTTGTCTCTTGATTTCCACAAATTGCCTATATAAATCAGATGGAGCAATAGGTGGCCTGAACTTCTCCAGGAAGGCAGTCTTCATCTGTTGCCACGTGCGGATAGAGTTGGCGGGCAAATGAATATACCAATATGAGGCCTCCTCATCGAATGTGTAGGGGAAAAGCCTACAGGCAACATCTTCTTCTCGGATATCTCTATTTTGGAGAAGATCCTCGAAAAGCCTGATATGTTCGTCTGCGGTGTGGTTCAGGTCACCACTATGAAACTTGGAACAAAAATGTTCCGGATTCTTTGGTAAATCATGGTAGACAGCAAACGTCATGGGCGACGCATCAGCTGGACGCCACGCCATTGGAGCGTTTGGTTGGTTTGGTTGAGCTGGTTGCATTGGTGGAACGGGTTGCACGGGCTGTGCAGCCACTGGAATTGGTTGACAGTCCGGAAAGAGGTCAAAAGGAACTCTCTCGCTTGGTGCTTCTTCACTGGACCCAACTGCGCTGGATGATGCCTCCTGCGATGCTTCAGACCTCTTCTTCTGCCTATTCCTGTAAGGTGACAGCTCTATAAATTCTTTAAAAGAATTTGGAGTAGATCTGGTAATCCTTCGTAGTCTATCTGCTGAAAAAGAGCCAATTCGATCCAGCGTGCTCTTCAATCTTGTTGAGGTGGTGCAGGAGCTTGTGGTGCAGGGGCTGCTTGTTGGTTTGCTTGTTGGTTGACTTGTCGGATGTGCTCTCGTTCAAGTGCTTCAAATCTTTCAACAAGGAGGTCTTGTCGAACGTTGAATTCAATTCGTCGTGCTCTTTCTTCTTCTTCTTCGAGAATAAAACGCATGCGAAACCAATCAGGAGCACTTCTTCTTACTTGCCACGCAAGGCTGAATAGTTCGGTGATGATATCCTCTTGTTCGTCGTGAAAACCCAGGTTAGGTTGTAACACTGGCTGAGGATCTTGATTAGGTTCAGGAACGTTGGCTGGGAGCCCCATTCTTCATCCTACTGTCAACACTTGTACTTGAGGATGAACCCGTAACAAATGATCTTTCAATATCGTCAAACTTTTCTTTTAAGCGATCTATCTTCTGCCTTATCAGACCTTTCTTGATTGCTTCTTCGAATCTTGTTCCTTTTTCCTCTTCTCTAGCAAGGACTTGGCTTGTCTGTCTGAATTGAGCACGATCGGCCTGTGTCTTCCAAGCTAGTGTATATAACTGATCAATAATATCCGTTGGAGGTTGATCTGGTTGTTCAATAGGTACATGAAAAGGAAACTCATGCGGTAGTACCATTCTGCATCATGCCTACTGCCTGAACTTGTAGTGATGTATCAAAGATTTCTCTTCATACGGCCCCCTCCTTTGAGCAATTTCTGTGTCAGCCCTCCTTCTAGCGCCAATTCAATGTTGAGCGCGGGGAGGAGGGTAAAAAGTCTCCAAGATTATCCCCACAGATAGAAAATTTGATAGGACCTGAAATTGTACTAAGTTGTTCGCGTCAAGCCCTCCTTCTAGCGCCAATTCAATGTTGATGTGTGTTTTATCATCCACCAAACATTCAGAATAAAAATGTCCAAAGACACTCTATCCTCTCTTGAAAAACCACCGCATAGGCGATTCCAAGGTTTCTTTAGTCGGGTCTCGACGTGTGGATAAGCTCAATGGTCGTTGTGATAATGCTGGTAATAAACAAGGGGACTTACGTAGAAAGTCTGCACAAGCTAGGGACTTAGGAAATTTATCTTTGTAGGTTCTCAATTAGGACTTTCAATTGTGGATCTCAAAAAAAATGGCAAAAAGAATAGGGTTCAGAGAATCTAGTCTAAGCCTAAGAAATCAAGAGACAGTAAGGACTTGGTGAAGCGAAATAAACCACACTTTGTTTCGCCTCCTGCAGGACAACATACGCAAAGTGGGTGCAATCTTCAAGGGGTTTGTGAGAATAATTTTCAAACCTCGGATAAGGTTGAAGTTAGGCTTCCACACTTAGGAGCTCAGGCTAACTTTACGCATCGGATGAAAATCATCCATCCGAAGAAAGTATGAGCTACACTTCACCAATGAGTCGATACGATCAATCTTTCATTCAATTAACAACTTTCAAAGCAAATTCTATCTAAGCTAACTTTAATTCTAATCTATGGTGGAAGATAATATGCAACCTCGCTTACTATTCAACAATAAGAAGTGATTCAAGGCAAATCATGCTCAAGAGCTTTTATCATTCAAAATAGTCTCAATGCGACAATATACATAACAGGTCTCCACACCCAAAAAATGAGAGAGCACTAGCTTATATAGAGCTCCAAAAATGAAATAGACGGCCGAGATTTAAACAAGATTAACGGCCCAGATTGTTACAACTAAACCCTAATTAGGGTTTCCCAAAACAACAAGAGTCAATTATCAGAAAACTATCAGAAAAGTGGCAGTTCCAGCTATAATCAAGGAGAGGCGTCCTTATCCATTCGAGTGGCATTGTGTTTGGCGAATCTGGACACTATGGCAATGACTTCGTCCATCGTGACAGGAGGTAACATGCTGATCCGGAATTCTAGTCCGTCCAACTTCTCGGCGCATCTGGCAAAGGTACTTTCCCAATCTGCCTCCTGCTTCTCAAAATCTTTCCGAATGGATGAGAGTTTTGCCACTCTCGCAAAGTCCTGCTTCGAAAATGGTCCAGCGGTCGGGAAGAAAGTTTCTTGAACTTTGCTCTTCAGTCTCTCTAACTGCATGTCGTTCTCTTGGATGATCTCACAGTCGAACATGTCTGAAGCTATCATGCAAATTTTCTCCTGAATTCCTTTGACCCGCTCTTCAATTCCAAGCCCATCAATTCTCGCCTTCTCCAATACTTCTTCTCTTATTGTCACTGCCCAAAACCAGTGATGAAAGTCATATGCTGCCCCTGCAGCAATCACCCTTTTATCAACTAACTCCTCCCTCGGAGTGCTCTTCAAAATTCTAAGGCTCGGAATAAGCCTTTCTTGCATATCCGGGATACCATCCCATGTCTCTGCCATATCCATCAACCTAGAAAGAAACGAAGAGGTTTGTCCATAAGCAAGCGCCAACCTCTCCATGAACAAGGCAGCTTCCATGCCCTCACCTGCCATCCAGTCTTGTGCTTCCCTGGCTGTCACCATTCCATGCTCAACTTCCTGAGTCATCTCCTGTGATGAATTGAGGAGAGGAGGAACAGTTGCATTGCCTTGATCTAGCGGCTGGGTCAAATGCTGGATATATTCTTTGAGACGTTTGACCTCATTCTTATATTCCTTCTTCTTGGTCACTTCCTTTTCCAGTCTCGCTTTAATGGTCGAGACGGAATTATCTAACTCTTCTACTTCCTGACCTTTTGATGTCGGACCAAGGTCAACAGTGGTGATAGCATACTCCTGCGGAGTGATTTCGTCCATTGGTTTGTCCACTGTAGGTACTGCAATGTGCACGGAACGGTGGCCTGTCTCATTCCTCTGGATGGTGGAAAACTTCTTGGCGGGCTTCTTGGTAGCAACTTGTTCTAATCTTGCCAAGAAATCGGCAGTATCGTCCTCTTCTTCCTGTTGAGCCTCAGCAGGCACCTGAACTTTCATTCTTTCTAATAGCCAGTCTGGAATGGTTGACTGTTCAATGCCATCCTCTACTTGAACCTCGTCCTCGTTTGGAACATCCATGACTCCTCTGAGGGCGGAAATCATTCCTTCCTCTAAGTCATTATCCCGGACATCCATGTCATTGTCTGAACCTAAAATCTCTGTGCCTGCTGGTGATGCAGGCTCTTCATCATCTAATTGGATAGGTTCGTTTTCCACTTCCTGAGCTGCAAGAGGTTCGAGCATCTCAACTAAGGAATCGTCTATATTAGCCACCAAATGGTCAACATTCCTGGACGCCGCTGACCGAGAAGGTCCTCCTTTATGCTTCTTGGAAACAGGTTCTGCACTTGGCACTACTTCTTTTCTTTTCTCTCCGATACCGGCCATGTCCTGATGGGATGCCCCAGCATTAGAGGAATATGATTCTGATTCGCTCAACAGATCATATGTGAGCGTGATTCCTTTTTGTCTCAATTCCTGAACGTGATCATCAACCCACCACTGAGAATACTTCGTCACAGGCCTCATTAGGGTGGCTAGGTCTGCGTGCTCTGGCTCTGACCACTTCACTAGAGGGAGAGGTCTGCCTTCTTCAAAGCGCGGCTGGACATGGTTTCCATCGTCTTGTAGCTGGTCAGGCACTCGACAGAATTCGATTGTCCTCATGAAATCCACGGACATTCTGGACCACATCTTCCGTCTGATCTCGTATTCATCGGCAGCATTTGCCCAATAATCCTCCAGTTCCGTTCTGTGCTTATATCTCCTTCCTTCCACTGTCCGGATGTTATGATGTGGGTCATAATTGACCCTGGACTTGTATGCCGTGAAAGGGTACCATTGGATCTCCAACCGTGCACTCTCAGCTGCTTGGGCGGATGGGCAGTACTCTAGCATGTTCCCGATGAAGAAAGGGAATGTGACGGACGCCTTCTTGGTCGGCCTTTGAATATTCTGGTACTCTTCTAATTGTCTTAAAACCTCGAGCAATATCATCCGATTAGTCGGATAGATTGGCAATTTGTAGGGATTTCCAGTAAATCCCTGGATCCTGATATATGTGAATTTCGGGAATTGGATGAACCAAGACCCGTATTTGCTGATAAGGCTTTTTGCTTCATGGCTCAGCCTTTGATGTATCCCTCCTTGGAGCTTTCTGGTGATGTGCATCAGAAATGCATCATGCACCCTCCTGAAGTGGGTCTTTTCTTTTAATTGGAGCTGAGGATAGCAGTCGTAAGGCCTGAGCTCGTTCTCTCCATTGCCAATTCTGCCTTTGCAGATCAATCCAGGATATCTGTATGATCTGGCTAGTAGATATATCACATATGAACTCATGTGAAAAGACTTAGTCTTTTCAAGGTTGATCAGTTGCTCGTGAAGGTTATCACTTATCATCCGCGACCAGTTAAACATCTTGACTCCGGAGGTGACCTCGTCGATGAAGTAGTACATCCAGCTCTCAAAGAAGGCGCCTTGCGGATTGCCTGCGATCCTGTTCAGCATCAGCACGATATCTCCAAAATCTTCCTTGAAATCCGTGCGGCGAGGTCTCTTGGGCATCTTTTTGATTGATGGCTTTGGCTTGTCCATCCATACCTTGTTGACTGTGGTGGCGCACAAATCTGCCTTGCTGTCATATAGCATTTTGGTTTCTTCTTTGGTCTTATAGATCGTTCTTGAATGCTCAGGGATGCCAAAGGTTTCTTGGATTACAACTTCATTCAAATGTGCCAAGACTCGTCCGTCAGGGGCGATGATCTGTCTCTTTTGGGCATCGTAATGGCGAGCACATTCAACCATCAACTCAGCACAATCCATGGCCGGTGGGAATCCAGCTGCTTGGAAGATCCCGTTTCTGATCATTCTTTGGGCTATTGCTGAGGGAAGTCTTTTCTGACCGTATACTCTCTCTTTGAATTCGTCAAAGTCAACGTGCCCAAGGTCAGTATCCACGACATTCTTCCACTCTGAGACAACTTTGGTCTCCTTTTGGGCACCCTTATTGGCAAACTTCATTTTCAGCTTCCTTGATAATCCTCCTGCCGTGTCCGTCAACCTGCAGTCATAAAATTAACATTAATAAAAAGACTTCTTTTTTTTAAAATAGTTTAAACCACGTGCCTTGGTTTCGAAAAAAAATGACTTTCAGTTGTTCAAATAATTAAAATATTGCGAAAAAGCAAGCTGAAAGTGACTTCGATGAAGTTGAAAATTCTTGTCAGAACTTCGTCAAGAGGAAAAGGCATAAAAAGATAGCAAACTTAATTAACCAATCCTCAAACCTCAGTGAAGGAACGTTGAATACAAATCAGATTTAAAAATCTGATTTTTTTGAAAAGTGCGCCCCTCTTCAAAAAGAATTCAGCTTTGAAAAACTCTTTTCCTTTTCTCACGAAAAATTTCCCAGCATAACACTGCTTATCCTTCTGGACAATTCGACTTTGCCTATTGATGAATTGATTGCCTGACGATTTCGAGAAAGATTAAATTTCTCTTCAGCTGTGTGTGAAAAAATGAGTTGCTGAAACTCATTATAATGCTGAAGGATTGAATTCGATTTAGCAACTGCCATCTTTCTTCTTGATCCTCGATTTGTTTTCATTTTCCAAGCAGGCAACTTTCCTTTTATTTTCCGACAAGGCTCAGTCTCGAACTTATCCGGACAAATCTCCCTGATCTTCAAAAATTCGATTTTTCATTTAATGCTTATCTTTGATTTTTTTCGAATTTTTTAAATAAAACATTAAATAATTTAATTAAATTCGTGATGAATTTAATCTTCTTCTTTCCGGATTTCATCTCCGCCTGGCATACTTCATTTTCGTCCGATTCGTGTCTGGCAAATTTGATTCCGTCCAAGGTATTTTTAAATTCCAAATAGTTGAGAATTAATTATTAAAATATTAAAATATTTTAATTAATTCCAACCCGTTCGTCTTGGACCCATGGCTATCTCGATTGTTTTTCCGTTTTTCGGGGCTAAGAGTTTGTTTTCCGGTTTCATCCTTAATTTCGTCTAGCCAAACCAAAATTCAAGCCATTCCGTCGAAGATTTTATTGCCAGATCCTCATTTTCTTTGCCAAGGCGAGATTTTAAGCTTATTCTCCTCTGCCAAAGTCAAATATTTCCTTGCTCGGTCGAATTTTTCTAGGCAATATCCTTGTCCGAATGTCTTTGCCGGTTGAATTTTCCTGACGTCTGACATATTCTTCATCCTTTTGGTCAAGGACGATCCTTCCTTTCCTTTTACCTCGTGCATTTTTCTTTAGCCAAAGTTGACAATTTCTTCGCATTTTCCATACTTAGGCAAATTTTGCCTCTTTTTCCTTCATCGTGTTAGGCATATTCCGTTTCATTCCTTGCCACATCCTGATATTCTTTAGCATTTGTCCCTTCAAGCTTAGCATTTGTCATCTCAAAAATGTCTGGATGTCTAGCCAACGTCTTCATTTTCCATCCATTAGCCTCTATACTTAGGCGAATTTTAGAACTTTTCTTTGGATTTGGCCTTGACACTTAGCCAAAAATCTTACCATCTTATCATCTTGGGCGGACTTCCTTGGCATCTTGGACGAACGTCATGGATGTCTTTGCTATTTTACCAACTTCTTCCAAGTGCATGGTGGACTTTGTATGGTCTTTGGGATGAACATTTTTGAACGTCCCTCTTTTCTAGGGCGAATTTCTTTGGCATCTTAGCATTTGATCTCATCACTTTATCCTTTTGGAAAGGATTTTCCACCCTTTTAAGTCTTCATACTTAACCAATTTCGAAATTTTCCCTTGGTAGGCATCAACACTTAGTAAAATTTCAATTTTTCTTACTCCATAAGTCTAGGCGGACTTTATTTGACTTTCAGCCAAGTCCCACCTTTTAAGGGCGGACTTCCTTAACCTTTTGGACGAGCTTCTAAGCATAGGGCGGACTTTGAGCCTTCTTTGGACGTCTCTTCTAGTGGATGGCGGACTTTGGGACCTCTTAGCACATGCAGGGCGGACTTGGGAAGGTGTTAGGATATTCCTCTTGGCACATGGCGGACTTCAAGACTCCTTGGCACATACTTCCTTGTGGATGGCGGACTTTCCAAGGTATCTTCCATATGATGGCGGACTTTCTAAGGCTTTTGCCACTTCCTTTCAAGCCAAGGCGGACTTCCAAGGGTCATAGGATAAGGATGGCGGACTTTGAAGGTCTTTTGGATGTGCCTCAAGATGTAAGGGCGGACTTTCTAAGATGCAAGGATGTTCTCCATTGCTGCTGGGCGAGCTTTATGACATTCCAGACCTTCACCTACCTCTCTTCATCCTTCTTTCATGGCGAATTTTCCAGAATTGCACAGATTTCTCACAAATTTCACCATGTTTGAGTTGATTTTTAAGATTTTGACCTCAGATCTGGGTGATTTTGGACTGGTTTTTTTTTTTGACTGGTTTTCCAGATTCTTGAATGTTTTTAGTCTGATTTTCATGTTTTTGAACTTTTTTTTTTGCAAATTTTTCAAAAATTTTCAAACCCTGTTCGATTTTCCTAAGAGTTGGTGTTTTCGGACTGAGTCGTTTTTCGACTTCGGGACCCATCTAAAAATAGAAACTTTTTAAAAATGAAAACTTTCTAAAAATAGAAAAAAGCAATATACCTAAAATAGGGAACCACTGTTTGGTCAAAATGCTAAAATATGAAAAATCAGCAACTTTCTAAAAAATGAAGTGTCGAATTGGCCAAGTGCGGTCGATCTTAGTCTCTTAGATACAGTAGCTTCCATGGCGATCATACTTGATTCCGGCAGCCGGTGATCTGACTTGGCGGATAACTCTTGAGGTGACTGACTGGAAACTCTAAGCAAAGTGATCTCTCGTAACCGTTGCAAGGAGACAAAACCCTAAAAACTAGCAGGCAACTGGGGGTCCCCATCAGCGATGGGGCGATGTGTGAAAAGGTCACAACACCACCTTGCCCAATGCCTAGGACAACTATTCTCTCTTGCTTGGCTCTAGACATTGTGAGCATTTTGTGACTCTAGACATTAAATTTTTGACCTGTCAATTTTTTGGCTTTGGTCAAAACAAGATTTTATATATTGGCCGTGACTATGCAACCTTGGTTTACAAGAAAACTTCCAGACAAAAAACTGTTTAAAACAAATACCTAATTACTGTTTGCCGCTACTGCATTGCATTCACTGTTCATCCATCTATTAATACATTTCTGCCTGCAATTATTTTGAGAACAGCAATTTTTCTCTCTCTCATTTGGACAGTGGATGTTATACACTTTGACTGCAAATTCCATAGACAGTCATTTGACAGGATTGAACAAACCTTCTTTGAAAGCAATTCTCTTTTCTCCCTTGAATCTTCTTTTCGATCAATATATCCTTCCTAGGTCTTTTTCACTCTAATACCATATGTTGGAAAAATGAATGGATGGAGTTTGTGAGAATTGGATGGCATGCACTTCAATGAGTGTCATTTATATTTATTATTGAATAGGAAATTTACAAGGTGGTTGTAACATAATTGTAAGTTGCTTTTTAGACATATTAATGAGGAGTTATTGAATCATTAACATAAGTAATAAATGCCTATGTTTACAAAGTGCAGTCTAACATTATATCTAATATAACTGTCTTGGTGAGGAACTGGACTACTTCTAATATAACTGTCTTGGTGAGGAACTGGACTACTTCTCGCAATTTTCCAAGTATTATGCCATTGTAGTGAATGATGCAAGAACTCCATCTGTCCTTGTTTGTTGATCATTTGTTGTCCTTGCATTATTTTTTTTGTGAACCTCCATGTGAAACACTTCTTCCCTATAAATGTATGACTGCATACAATAATTCTAATACTTTGAATTGTCTGTTATGGAATAGAAACATATTAGTGATCA
The DNA here is from genome assembly GCA_007258455.2 of Sequoia sempervirens. Taxonomy (NCBI): domain Eukaryota; kingdom Viridiplantae; phylum Streptophyta; class Pinopsida; order Cupressales; family Cupressaceae; genus Sequoia; species Sequoia sempervirens. Next base: position 71,700 of record VDFB02145480.1, read on the forward strand.
TAATGAATTGCAGTTCCATTCAGACAAGTATTTCAGTGTAATCGAGTGTATAAGAAATGAATGTGTGGGCTACCCACTAAAATGATGGTTCAAATATGATAGGTTATTTACTAAGAGACTCAGATATTGACAACTGGAAAATCCCACACTCTCAAAGACATACTTGTTCTATTGATAATCTAAAAATTAGATCCAGTTTGTTAAAATTGCTTCATCGCATTGATTGAAAACTTAATAGTACCAATTTGTATACTTGGTTTCATCGTGTTATTGAACCATTAAAACAGACCTAGAATATCATTGTAAGTTCTAATACATCATTGTTGTTTACCTTCCTTTTTCAATGGTTGCTACTGTAGTGCAGATGCTAGTTTTTTCTATGCTAGGGATTGTTATTATCATGGTAATTTTAATTAGCTTGAAAATTTTTGGGGTCTATGCTTGGTAGAATCGCTAACTATTGCAACTTAACAAGAGACAACTCAGAGTGTCATAAACTGATTATTACTCACTATGATAACCATAATCTTTACCATTCAATAGCGAATTTGTGAATTTTCATGTGACACTCTTAAACATGTGTATGTGCAATATCTTAATACTATAAAGTATAATGTAATCACTTGGATACAACTATTCATTAGTCAAAGGTCTCCCAAATATTCATTTAGAGATTGAATGTTTGTTCTGTGTGCTATGTTCTTTGTGTATATCAGGTACAAGCAATGAGTGCCTTTGTACATTTAGCAAAGAATCTAAATTCGACTGAGCTTGGATGGTACAAGGATGCAATTCTTGATGCATCTTGTCGGAACATACCTGGCAGTGAACAATTTTGGCAATCTATAATGGAAATGGCTGTGACACTTGTAATTTGCATTGAGGGCAGGAATCCTCGTGCACACTGGTAAATATGACAGATCCTTGCATTTCCTTGTATTTAATGGAAGCATTCTTTTCTCTAGGTGAAATAGCTCCTTTAGATGAGTATCTAAATATCACAATGTATGTCAAGTTTGCTGGCTAGGGATTGAAACTTATGTTCCTTCCTTCTTTCCAGATGGCCATGCCAATCAAACTTTTTATACAAAAGTACAACCAGATTACACACTGATACGTAACAGGCCAACTGCTTACAATATATAAATAAGCTATTATTCATGGGTAAAACAAGACTACTCATAAAAGAATATCTACAGTCCCGAAACATTCCAAAGAGGGTACAGATCCTTAATTATCATGACTCAACATCACTAATCCTCCTACATCTTGAGTATCTTTGCATATGTTTGGTTGCGGTGGTGATTATGAGTTTTGTGAGATGCCTGAAATCTCATATTTTAATTTTGTTATGAGTGGATGCTTCCTGAGAGATGGAAGTCCTTTTGCTTGTCATGTTGCATAGGTGCATCTTTTATGTTTCAGGGATCCAGTGCATATGTATGAGTTTTATTGTGTCTTTTAGATTTAGTGACATGAAGTAACAACAAATTAGTTGAGATGGTATTTAGTAACAGAATTGTAATTTTGAGCACACAGTACGGCAATGATGAGCTTAACACAAATCATGATTTAATTATTGTCGGAAACTCTAAATGATTTATTAAAAAAGTTTGATACTGTTTTTGTTGTTTTGTAGGACCTCATATAGCTGCTCCAACTGTCTTATGTATCAATGGGTTGGTTCAAGAGAACTATACATCAACATAACAGATTGACATTAGAAGCTCTTGTACCCATACAAAACTTTCGTATTGTGTCAATTTTTAAACTAAAATTTGGTATTAACCTACCCCTAAGATGTTTTGGAATCTTACCTCCTTTGCACCATCTTCTTGGTTCTTTTATGATCCTTGCAGGATCCTAAAGAATTGAGCATGCCTCTCTAAAGGCACGCCACTACAAAGAGTCCAATATTACCAGTTTGAAGGTGTGCTTGGGAGATCAGATGTGCAGTATTGTAAGGATGTGTATTTTTGAAGGTTTCAAAACTAGTTTAACTCAAGTCCATGCCTCATTAAAGAGTAGGATATTTTAAAGAAAATTGAGTCTAGTGTATAGGCAGTGGTGAGGGCCGATAAAAAAATCTATTTCTTCTAGCTCCTAAGGCTAGAAGCATGTGTGGGAGTTCTTGCATGTGCCAAAACAAATAGTCTCCACACCTAGAAATTTCCCCCTCCTTTTTGTTCAGACACATCAAATGGAATGAAAGTGTTTTAAAAAGTTTTAGGCACATGGAAGATGGGTTAGTATATAGTTGTGTGTAGAGATAGAAGTGCGTGCTTCTACACAAAGGTAGAAATTAAAAAGAAAAAAATAATTTCATAAGTGTGCACCTTAAAGGCCATGCACGCTTGAACAAAAGCTAGTCTATGAAAGGTGTGTGTGTTGAATGAAGTGCATGTGAGGACAATGGAAAGTGTGTGGGAAGTTCACCAGTGGGTGCAAAATGAAGGCTGTGCACCTTCACAAAGACATTTGATGTTATGATAATTTTTTTTTGAGCAATGGTGCATGCTTGAGGCCGTTGGGGTACTTGAACAAGGATCTTGGTAGGCCATAGCGAGAGGGGATGTGCCTGCTTTAGTATTGATTCTTTTTATTTTTAACCTTGCTATAGGCTGATTTGTGCTATTTTGAGTACCTGATTTGAAGGGGTGTGACCTTTTAAAAAATAGAAGATACTTAAAGATTGAAGTTGGTGCCACATATAGAAATTAGACTTCACTATCCAAAACAAAAGCAAAGACTATATATAAGGTGCAGCTACAGTCTTAAAGATAGTGGAAATTGGATTGTAGATCACTATTTAAAGTTGTTTGCACTTATAATCACATACACAAAACAACAGCAATAAGATTGCTTGATAGCAAGTACAACAAAGTTTAGAGCAGATTTTAAGTAAAAAATGTCAGAATTTGTCTAAAAATCATCAGCATAAGGTGTTTAAAATAAAGGTTGAATTGATATTTTTCATCCACACTATGCAATATTTGGCACATACTTTGGAGCTGCCTTCGGTCCTTGTCCATGAATATTCTAAGGTATGAGAAATTGACTTATGTTACATTTTCCTAGAGGGATTCAACCTCGAAGAGAAGATCAAAGAATGAAGCAAAGTGGTGAAGAAATTGATGGATTGCAATCTTGTACAAGTGGGATTGTTCTCAATTTCTGCACAAAGCTTAGAATTTGTTCTAGCTTGTGTGAAGCACTATTATCCCGAAAAGAGAGATAAGATCAACCGATGGACATGTTTTGTGTAGTCTCAAATTGCGATTGAACTAACCTTTTCCATACCTCTATATGAGGGATCACTTGAAGTGGATTTAGAGTAGTGCAAAAAGGCTTGGGAGAAACATTTGGTAGAATGTCAAAAGCAAGTTGCTAAGCATTGGATAGAGTAGATGAAATTAGTTTTGCCAAGAATTTGGGGCAAGGAGAGTTTAGAGATGAGTTTGCAATCATGATCACCATTCGCATTTGAATCACAGGACAAGAAGCTAGTAGTTGACGAGTTTGTTGTTTGTTGCTGAAAATTGCTTACAATATGTGCCAAAATTATGTGTAATCCTTTTTGAGTAGTGAAAAGATTTTTCTCTCAACTGTTAGTACCTTTTTGGCATGTCAAGTTCTTTTTTGACATCCGTGTGGCTTTTTGGGTCATTTCGGTGAGTTGACAAGAAGTTGGCTAAAAACTAGGTGGGAGTTTTTGAATTTTGGGGTTAAACCAAATCCATATCTCATACCATTTTTTAGGATGTCGGGGATTAGGGGTCACTGAAAGGTCATGCCAAAAGAGAGAAGTCTGAACGAACCATCCTAGGGATTTAATAGTGTAAGAGAGAAGTCTGAATGAACCACATTAGATAGAGTAAGAGTCCATTTGCTTCTTCTGTGGTGTTAGTGAAGAAGGATGGGACTATGTGCATGTGCATAGATTACAGGGCATTAAACAAGAAGACCATCAAGAACAGATACCCCATCCCATAGATAGATGAGCTCATTGATGAGCTACATGGAGCAATCTATTTTTCTAAAATAGATGAGATCTGGGTACCATCAGATCAAAGTTAGGGAGGAGGATATTGAGAAGACAACATTCAGATGCCATTATGGACACTTTGAGTTCGTCGTGATGCCCTTTGGGTTGACTAACGCTCCTGCTACATTTTAGTCATGCATGAATAGGATTTTCAACAAGCAGTTCCGTAAGTTTGTGTTCATAATTTTTGATGATATACTTATTTATTGTAGATCATGGGAGGAGCATTTGAGGCATTTGGATGAGGCCTTGAGCATCCTGGAAAGTGAGTCATTGTTTTCCAAGGAGTCCAAGTGTGAGTTTGGCATGTCCTAGTTGCTATATCTTGGACACATAATTAGCTCTAAGGGAGTTAGTGTTGATCCTAAAAAGATCAAGGCTATTCTTGACTGGCCTCCA